>CM043114.1:43982083-44216214 GCA_023701765.1 Hylyphantes graminicola
CGCTCTTATAGGGTTAAATAAGTCTTCATTGTAATACAACAACAATTATCACAAAATATTACACATTTTTAAAGCTTTATTAGCATTTAAAAAAAAATACATATTATCATACGTACCTCTTGGTCTGCGTTCATGCTCCCTGTCTCGTTCTCGAGATACATTTCGGTGTCTCTCTGAAGAAATAAAAAAAAAATCTTAGTTCAACAGTCAATTCTATTGAAGGAGATTCTTTGTAAAAATGAAATGGTGAAATTACTGATAAATAACAATTTAAGAATATATGCTTTGTTGAAGTTGAACTCATTTTAAATTTAATTTAATAAGGTCAGTTAAATTATTTATTGCTTCATTAATTAGCTTATAAACAGTATGGTAAAAAAAAGATAATAGTGTAACAGATAAAACGTATTTTTAATCTCAACAATGCCCTGACCGTATAGATACCCCCAGCACAGTTTAAAAAAAATTCACCTGTTTTGTTGCATCTTTTTATTGTTAAGTGCAATAAAATATGAAAGTTAAAAGCCTAACAACGCATCTCTTTGATCCCGCAAAATTTAAATTACACCAAAGTTATATTTCTTGCTGGAGCAATTGCAATCACATTGTGGACAGACAAATTGCGATTTGAATGCATTAGTGCGAGTCGGTAACATAGCAACAAATTATTCCAATGTGAGCATTTTTCTTTGCTCCTCATAAACAGTTACAAAGTGGGTTATTACCTCTATTAAATTACTACTAACCATCATCAACAGTGTAAGGGTTAAGGGTTGTTTTGGTTGATATTTTCATATCAATGGATACTATAAAATAAGAAAAAGTATGAATTTTTTCGAAAGCATTGATTACCTACTGCATTTTGATCGGTTAGTTTGGATTAAAATCAAACAGAAAAAAAAATGCTATTTGTTAAGAACCCACTAATTTTGAAACTTGGTCAAGTAACAAAGCCAACACCTGAGTGAGCAGCAAAAAAATGACATCCTATAGGTACTGTGAGTGTTTGTGTTAAATTATATACTCTATATGCATCAGCCCTTTAACACCAGTGGCAATGAAGGCACTACCTTCACAAAAATTTTAAATGAAATGTATGGATCCCTGAAATTATATATGCAACAAAATTAACTATCTGCATAAACGAATACCATTATAATTTCTTAACCATATTGCGTGTTAGTTAGCTCATTGTCATCTGTCTTTGTTTACATCTACAAATCAATCAATTAGACACTCACACTTCCAAAACAGACAGCTTTATGCTCCCAAGAGAATAAAGACTATTATAAGATTTGAGAAATTACATTTCCTTTAAATTAAAATAATGTTGTATCATGTATTACCTCGTCTTGCTGGAGACCGTGAACGACTTCTGGCCATTGTACCTGGAAAAAAATTAATTGGCATTTAAAAAAAAACTCTTGAAAAATAATAAACACATATTTCTTTCTACAAGTTTGAAGTTTTAAATTGGAACTCACGATTTTATACTAAAGGGAAGATTTATTTTCGATTCGATTAATGATAAAAAAAAAGTACGTAAACAAAAGATTCAATAGTTGAAGTAGAAGTTGATGCAACTGTCATTATAAAAGTGACGTACGCTAGTTTCAGCCATGGCTTCCTCCAAGGGATCTCAAAAGGCGCGTTTACATGAGCCATGGAATCCATGGATTGAAGAGCAAACTCAGCAATTTTTCACTCTTGAGGATTTTCTCCCAGACAGAACCGGAATTGCAGGGTTCATTGGAGGGTTTTGATAACCCTCCAATGAAGGAGGGTTTGATTTTTCACACCATGGATTCTACCACAGACGATCATTTGGGTTAGACATCCTGCTCGACCTCTTTCTTCCTTTATGGGGATTTTGGAATTCCATGGATTCGATGGCTCAGTAAACGCGCCTAGTGCGACTAGAGTTTTTTTCCTCCAGCTCTTGCGCAGTAAAGAAAAACACGTAATTTTGCTGTTTTTATAAACTTGAACGCCAAGTTAAATATTTTAGCCTACTAATGAAAGGTTATGAATAATTGAAATTTACTATGCCGAACATCATAAAAGTTCTCAAAATGAAAAATTTGAGCTCATTGTGGATTATTGTGAATTGAATGCCTGCTTTTAAAGGGGTATTTTAATAGTTTTGATTTGATAAACACCACAAACTTGTCTCAAAAAATATTTTAACTTGAGAAAATTGAATTTTAAGTAATCAAAATATTTGTCACTATAAAATAGATAAATTTCCTTTAAACTAAATAATACACAACTATTAGACAAATGAAAACGATTCAGTTAGTTTTATATTTAAAACACGAGGTAGTATTTCTTCTTAATTACTTAAGAAATTATTTTTAGTATTAGATTTTTAAAAAATTAACGTCATAAAAATAAATTAGATACGATTTTTAATGAAAAATTTATAATTTGTTTCTAACAGAAATTTTAATAATTAAATTGGAAATCCAATGGAAAAGGAGGGCAATTATTTGAAATCGAGTTTGTAGTCTTTGTTAATTTGACATAGAGGACCAATGTTTGTAAAAGAAAATTTTTTTTGGAAGTTGTCAAATTCAATACAAATTGCAAAAAATGTGATAAATCGTCGAATTCGACATCGAAACGCAACAGTACAATCAGAGTGCTTAATTTCATTGCGATGGACGAACTGAGTAGGTATTGTGAACATGAATCCGGCTTTGATCATTATTATAAATCGTTGAGTAGTTTAGCGTAATGGAGAAGGGATTAATTGGTATCAAATAAATGTTTACAGAAAAAATAATCACTGTTATTAAGGATACACCCGTGTAACGCCGAGTTTATAAAGCTAGTTAAATATCTAACACGGCTCACGTTTTGACCTCTTACATTCGGTTCGAATTTCGAAAAATCGCTTTTTAACGAGATTTTGTGCCAAAGGCCCTCGCCAGATAAGACAGTGAAAAATGCCCCCATTCCAATCGGGCTAATTTTTTTCCTGAAAATATCTCATAGTATGGACAACTCCTCAGCCAATTTTCAGCTCTAAAATATTATTAGGCGTTTTTAAGTAAAAAATAAAAGCTTTTTTTATTTTTAAGTTTAATATTCCCTGAATCTGTTTGATAATATCCAAAAAACTGCTCATGAGGTTTTTGATATCATTGAGAAGTATTCTCAGAAAAATCCGCTTATAAATCTGATCAAGTGATCATTGTTAAAAATGCGATTTTATTTTCCAAAACATTTTTTTAATACCAAAATCGTTTGGTACACCTTACGTTTCTTTCTCTACATGTTCCTCTAACATCAATCTACAATATATATTTTTTCAGATTTTTGTAAATATTAGATGATAGTTTTAAAAAAAATAAAATATTCTTAAAACCTGATTTTTCGCACTACTTACTCGGCAGATGGCACTCCTAACAGAGGCGGGGAATTTCAATCTGGTAGAATTTCTTTCGCAATAAAGAATTTTAGTGCGAAAAATCAGGTTTTAAGAATATATATATATATTTTTTTAGCTATCATCTAATATTTTTAAAAATCTGAAAAAAATGTGTATTATAGATTGATCATAGAGGAACATGTAGAGACAAAAACCTAAGGTGTACAAACGATTTTGGCATGAATTTTTTTTTTGAAAAATAAAATCGCATTTTTCTCAATGATCGCTCGATCAGATTTATGAGCGGATTTTTCTGAGAATACTACTCAATGATATCTCAAAACCTCATGAGCAGTTTTTTGTATTTATCAAACATATTCAGGGAATATTCAATTTAAAAAGAAAAAACTTTTATTTTTTACTCAAAAATGCGTCTCATTTTTGAGCTGAAACTTGGCTGAGAAGTTTTCCATACTATGAGGTATTTTCAGAAAAAAAAATTAGCGCGATTGGAATGGGGGCATTTTTCACCGTCTTATCTGGCGGACTGATGAGGGCCTTTGGTGTTTCGATTACAAAATTCAAGATTCGTTTTTTTTTTTCTAATTTGATAAATATGCGAGTTAATCACAAACAACAGATGAATAAAATCATTGTGCTTCTTAGAAGCTGTTTAAATCTCTACACTGCATCGCAGGAGAAACTTCACTTTCAATACATTCAGTGATCCATATTTTAAGCGCAAAACCACCGAGTCAAATTTCGAAACGGAACAATCAAATACGGTGCACGAATAATTTGTAAAATGTATAAATAGTTGCTTCTATTTATCATCGATAATAATAGTACAAATGAGGAATGAGGGATTCCGATTTCCTCGGGTTTTTTTAATTGTAAGAAAATATCTAAAGCGTGATATTAGTATCTCTTTCTAAATGATAGTAAATTTAATATAACGCCATAAAAGTTGTTGATTTAAGCCATATCATTTTTATCTACAATTGCAATAATTTTGATCATAAACCTATATTAGAAATGGGGAAGCCAACTAACTAAACATATTTTAGAGCTACTATTTCTGTTAAACCACGTTTTAGTAATGCATAACAAAAAAAAAAAAAAAACATAATAAACTGAATTAATTTAAGTTTTCTCCTAAAGTTTTTCGACAAATTTAGTTACCATTTAGCACTATATATACATAAGTCAATGAACTAACAAATCGGGCTATGGACTCATATTTCTTGGTTAGGTTAAAAACAGTACGAAACTGAAAATAACATAATGCAAACATAAAAAAAAAGCAATCGAAATATTAAACTGTAATAAGAAGCAGTAACTGAGATGGCGAATATTGTCCAATTATAGAGAAAAATTGGAAACTTTCCACAGGTGGTTAAACATAGATTCGGCAACCCTAATACTTCTGAACAAATAGAAAAACCGTTACCGTTACGAGGTTCCTAGTTGGAGCTGTACACCTGTGTTTTATAGATGGAGCATATAGCTTCTGCTCGAATTGGAGGACTTAGTGAGTCATATTTTTGCAGGCCACGTTGCAGACCAACTCAAGTTTTTTGTTAAATGTGAAAAAGCATGTATCACATCAGGACAGCTTCCGTTTGGGTGCTGCTGGCACTGAAGGAACAATCTTATTCCAGGTAATTTATAACAATTCTTTGATTGAGGATTAAAATTTTAAATTATCTACAAATATCTAGGTATATTTTTTCGTAATTAACTAGTACTATATAAAAATTTAGAGTCTTATTTATAATTTTGCAGTTATTTTATTAGAGGTAAAAAATAAACTAAATAATAATAAAAGTTATCACCTAATTTTGTTGATACAAGGGGTTTTGAATTCGTATTCTAGTCCCAATAGCCCATGTGTAAATTAAATCTGACGTTATAATTCCCCCAATTATCAATTACCATCGTTTTTCCACAGTTATTTTAAATTCCAGAAATTCGTAAGAAAGGGGATTTACAAGACGGGATTCTGAAAGGATGCAAGACGCAACCGAAATACATTTTACATGCATAAATAAAATTTTCTTTTACAAGGCACTTCATTACAATTTTAGAATTTTATTATTTAACAAAATTACATTTTTAAAACGACACATTAACGTATTTCGAAAAAAAAAAATTATTTTTCTTAAATATAAATAATTATAATTTATTGCGTAGAATTAACAATTAAGTACTTTCTGATGATTCAATTTCTTCTAGCTTTTATTCCTGCCTTTTTTCGATCGGTGCTTCGATTGGTGCTCTTTTCCATGTGGCCTTGATTCACCAATAATTTTCATTCAGCATTTCTGTTGCCACTCAAAACCTGATGCATGCAATTGATTTCGATCATTTGTTCGTGCAAATTCGTTAGGTGAATAAAAAGTCATTCGAAACTTATTACTCAATCGAATAATATGAAATATGAAGTAACGAAAATATTGCGATGGAGTCGGAAATCCGAATGGGAGATTTTGCGTTTTCTATACGTTTTGGAGGGTTGTAATCCTGAAAAGTGGTTTTCTAATATTGGTCCATACTGTTTGAAACCACTCTACAGCTCATACTAAAAGAGTTACGAACTTCGAATTTGGTACACGAGTTCCTAGAACCTGTCGGGCGTCCTAATGAGACTTTCGAGAAATTTAGGTGTAGCAGAGCCATAAAACTTTTTTGAATTTAAAGGTATAGCTAAAAAACGAAGAGAGGTACATACTTCGAATTTGGGTACTCGAATATCTAGTTTCTGCCGAACGTCATTATACGGTTATTATGAAAATCGCACATACGTTAATGATAGCTGCCATGTGAAAAATTTATTAAAATTGCCTTTTAAGGTATAAGATTACATTTAAATGTGTGTTATTGATTTATTGAGTGGTTGTTGAAAGTTTTGTAGGTTATACACCCCTAATTGTTATATTAGCTAATGCTAATAATATTGTTCCCTAAACTGCAAAATGTCCTACTGTTCCAAAATAAACATTAAATGTGTATGCATACTGATTTATTAAGCAGTAATGAAAGTTTTGTAGGGTTTTACAGCCCCAATAGTTTCATTAGCTAAGGCTAATAATATCGTTACCTAAACTACAACATATTCGTGTTCATAAAACAGTGTTCGCCAAACATCACGAATAACTGTAAATAAAAATTGTGTTCTACTATCATCATAAAATAACGAACACGTTAGAATAGTGGGAATAATTTGTTTTTAGACGAATCAAAAACCAGACAGTCGCTGAATTCCTAGTAATACTGCCAGATTTGCAATAAATAGTGAATACTTTCCCGTCAAATGAGATGTCGACATTTGCAGATGGAAGACGGGCAGTGAATAGAACAACAGATGTTATTTTAGCCATGCATTGGGGATTCTGCTGCTATTAAAGGCAAATGCTGTGTCAAAAGGATTTTAACCCGAACTTATTAAAGTAAGTTTTTTTTTTTTTGTTGGATATTTTCGCTGATTTTTTTATGTAGACAATTCCAAAGAATATTTAAAATATTATTCAAAACAACCTCTATCATCTATTATCAAAATAACCCCTTTTGTTTGGCTAAATACAAAATTAAATTCTACCCTGCTAATATATTAGGTTAATTCCAAGTAAATGCATACCTCAGATGAATAAAAAAAAAGTATTTTTATAAAAACGTGCAAAAAAGTTCACTTTTTAATATCATATTCATTCATAAATCGTTGCGAAAATGACACTTAACGTGCTTACGTCACAGACAGTGCCGAAAGTTTGACTTTAGGCAATAGTGCGGTAAAGTAAATAAGAGTATCTGATTGGTAGAAAAACAAAATGATGTCACGAATATCTCCAAGGAAACTAAATGATCATGAAACTCACTTATATCTATTGGTTCATTACTTTTACATTTTCTAATATCTCCATGGAAACTACAAGTACTACGAAAATTATTAAAGAAAATTAAATAAGACAAAAGTAAGAACACAAATCTCACGCTTTTGCACGTTATTATAAAAAAATATTGTAAGCAAGCACGTGCCAAATAATACTTTATTAAGCTCTTGTCATTATTTCACTCGACCTACTACCTCATGAAATAAAAGCCACTAGCTTAATAAAGTGTTATTTTAAAGTTGGAAAAGGATCTTTAGTTCCTTTTGTAGGAAAAATTATCATTAAATATTTTGTGGGGCAAATGTCAAGTAATGACTTATGACTTCTTTGGTGGGGGGGGGCAAGTTCGCCGAACACTGCGACCTTAGGTCTATTGTATTCAACCCCAAGAAATGATACAGTCACAAGAGACACACAAAGAAAGAGACGACACAAACACATAGACAAATAACAACATTTATTGACGGTCACAAACATCCATGCCCGACCGGGATTCGAACCCGACCTCAGCAGCTCCAAAGGCTAGAATCCTAACGAGTGTGCCACCGAGGTGGCAATGTCAAGTAAAGATGCTTATTCAATAAAACTGAAACATCTGCAATGGTAGGGAAGGCTTTTTGCTTGTCATGAGAAAGAAGATTCTTACGACATTGCTATTGAAGAAAGAATTAAGAAATTGCCAGAAACCAACCTTAGGGGACGTTGTGTAACTTTTTCTAACTATGACTTTACCATGTAGGCAATTTTTAACTTACCATGTTCAAAGTTATTTACATGTGCTATGTTATTATTAATTATTACCCAAATTTCCATATCTGTGATAAAATTCACATGATGTAGTGTTAGTCACAATCTGAATGTAGTGTAAGTGTCGCACAAAAATGTTAATAAATTATTTCCTATGATATTTTAACATTTTTTTGCAATTACATTAATTAGCTTTAAACCTTATACTTAAAATAACTCCTGGTATAATGTTGATATACTGCACTATAAAGAAGAAATTAAGTGTTTATAAAGATAACCAAAAGTCGACTTCCTTTCATGTTGTGTAAATATCACATCAGGACAGTTTTATTAAATTTCAGTAAAATATTAAATTAAAAAAGTTTTACTGATTGCTAAAAATATTATACGTTGAGGGGTAAACTGACATACAATTTATTTTATGAATAAATAGAAATTAGTTCTGAACTTTGCAAACGACATTTGTTAAATCTTCAAATGTAGAGCAAGTCGCGCCCATTAGTTTAAACATTCTCGATTCCTGAATTTAGTTATTTTTAAAAACGATTTCAACATCACATAATGTTGGTTTTTTACAGTCCACCACAGATTAAGTTTGCAGTTGCGCGCGCAGCCGCGGAGGAAACGTCGTGAGTAAATAAACCTCACTATCCAATCAGAGCAGGCGACGAAATTTCGCCTGCTATGATTGGCTGCCCCTTTGAGATACTCTGATATTCGTGCGCCTTGTACGTCAAAATTGAAAGAAAAAATCATTAATATTACACTCTAACTGAAAAAAAAAACTTAATAAAACTATTACAAATATGTCTTGAAATAACGAATAAAGTGGTTTATTGAGTGTGAAATACCTTTTTTTATTCAATTCTCACACTCGAAAGTACGAACTATTTACCCTTTTTCCAGTAGAACATAACTATACTGCATACTTAAACTGTGGTGAGGTATAGACACTCATTCTTTTCTACATTTTGTATTCGTTTCTTACGAGTTTAAGAACAACAATATGGTCAAAGTTTTACTCTGTTCTGCTTCGTCTATTATTGAATTAACTCAGGGGAAAAAATTTACTCATATTTAATCTAAATTAGAAATTCATACATTTTTTGTTTACAATTCATTTCCTGAACAACTCCACTTGTACTCGAATAAAAATTATTAAACAATCCTGTATTGTTTCAGAACAGCATCTAAAATGAGGAAAAACAGTCTTAGAAGAACAATTCCTACTTTGTTTATTAAATGGCCCAAAATTAATTAGCCCTTGGTCAGGAGAGCCGAAATGGATACAGAAGGCTTAGGCCCACTATGCCCCTTAGAAAAAAGTGTTCATTTGTTATCGAAAACTACTGCAAATGGGATTTAGTGTAAGTTGCGATTTAAAAGAAGCTGTTAAACTATTATGCATAACCTCAGAAGATGGTCAGTATCTTTGGACTGAGTAGCATCAATGAAGTAGTTTGACATAAAGTATCACTGTGGTGTATTCTGGTGTACTTAGTTTACCATAAAATCAGCATTCACGGAGTGGATATGGTCCATTTGGGAAACTAAATGCACACTCTCAGTCCATCCGGTAGGATAGGAGTATCTGAAGCGCAAAAAAAGTTCCAAAAGTACGGCCGAACGGCGCTGGTGAAAAAAGGGACGAACTCTCTTTGGTCCGGAAGTGAAAAGTCGGTCTTTTATCGACAACCACGCACTGCGGGCAAATTTCCGGACTTCTTGTATACCCCCACTTCCAGTGACGGTAGACTGCCGACTGAAACGGTTTGTCAAAAATAGAACTTTTCAAAATAGTAAAAGTTCGGAAAAGACATGGAGATCGAACACTTTTTCGAATAGGATTTAATTTAAGTTACAATTTAATAGAAGTTCTCAAACTATCCTTCTGAGGACCAGAATATATGGACCTGAGTAGCATCAATGAAATAGTTTGACGTAAAGTATCAGTTGTGGTGTATTTTGAATGGTCAGTACTCAGTTGTGAGTAGGTAAGTGTTTATCTGTTATCGAAAACTGCTCTAAATAGGATTTAAGTTACGATTTAATAGTAGTTCCTATAAACTATCATGCATAATCACAGGTGATAATCATGAACCTGAGAAGTGAAAATAGTTTGACATAAAGTATCAGTTGTGGTGTATTCTGAATGGTCAGTTGTGAGTAGGTAAGTGTTTATTTGTTTTGACGCTTTATATGTTCAACTTTCTTGCTGTTGGTATTGAAAAAAACCCGGTAATTTGGTGGTGTAAGCATGTATGTAGCTTTTGCTTTTTGACATGAATTCTTTAGTTCACTTATAATTATTTTGTTAGAACTTTTATGAAAATTTTTCGATTTTACATAATATTTTACAGAATTAAAAAAAAAGCAAGTAATTAAGTTCATTTGCTTCATAGTTTTAATAATAAGTGGTACTGGAATCGAACGACAAATTAATGATGACTAATAAAGTACAGACTTTGAATTTGATTTTTAAATGAACATAATGAACCGGAACTGCAAACTTAAAAAGTGAACGTAACTCTTACAAAGCATTCAGAACAATCAACAAAGTGTTAAAATTAAACTATTTTATTAATATATGCCAAGCAAATATCTTTTACAGGTTTAAGAAAAATTCATACGGGATGGTTGTCCAGAAAAATTGGTTCCCAGTGGCTAAGTAGTAGTGCCGCAGGTAGCGTTTTTAAAGTTTACCTGCACACGACTGCTTAACTAAACGGTTCCGAATTCATCAAAAAGAAAATAACAAGCTTGTAAGAAAAATTAAAGATTATTTTTCAAACTTAAAACAGGTAAGAGTTTATGAATTCTTTAACTTTTTAAACGTTTTAATTTTTTGTTCGAAAAATATTTTTATGTTCTTCAAATGCCTTTGAATGGGCTGGCGTATAATAAGTTATTTTTACTCGGATTCTCATGCTATTCGATTTAGTTTTAAATTATTCAAGTTTTTTTTTTTCAAAGTGAGATAGAGAAAATCCTATTTAATTTTAAATAGAGAATCGTCAAGACAGAGGTAACTTTGGCAAAGTGTCGGAAACAGATTAATTTTTCTTCATAAAATGATCCTACCTTAACATGTTTTACATTTTTGGAAAGGAAGTAACGTTGGCTTTCATTTCATGTCAAAAAACTCTTCATTCTTATTTTGGCTTCACCACAAATAATGTTTATATTCTATTCTTATAAGAGTTTGATGACAAATGTAGTTATTTCTGTTTCAGGTTTAAGTGTGAAATCTTTCACAAATATATGAAAAAGAGTATTCTGTTTAACTATTTTTTAAACTTTTTCTCTCATGATTATCCGTATTTAAGGGATTTTTTTTCAATCAAGCAATTTTAAACAAAATATTAAAATAAAATGTGAGAAAAGTAAAACACTTGAAATTGCTAAAACCCTAATGTGAACATTTTCGAATTCCTAATAACGAATATGTTGTTGCTTTTCTATAATAATAAAATCGTTCGCTTTTTATGAGGCCTTCAAATTATTTCTTCTTGCTTCTAAAACTCCAGTTGCTTTTTCCTAATTAAAATTGAAAGTTTAATTTTTTTTTCTTTTAAACGGTGATCTATAGTGATAAGTAAGATTGCAAAAATGTCATTCTGCCATGCAGTATAAAATTATAAACGATTTTAACTGAGTTTGTAACCTATAACTGTAATTTTTGCAGTTAAATTTTTCAACTTTCATTACAAAAAATTTTGGATTTTTTTTTTACCAAAGTTGCCCCACTTGACAATTTCAACTTGGTGTTGATTCTTGAAAATCAATAACTTCTTGGAATATCGTATTTTAAACTTTTCAAATCATGATGAATTTTCTTTAAATTTAAAATTCCATTATTGTTAGAAATACTTCCTTAGAATGAAATAAAGAAAAGTCGGCCGCACGCACACAAAAATGAAAAAAAAAAAGCCTCTATCCACTTTATAAATCAGAATATTATTCTTCCGCGATTTTGTACCTTTAATTTCTCTAATTTTTCAGCTGGAGCCCAGGTGGGGTAAAATGGGTCATTTTCAGATTTAAAGTTCTCTGGCAATAAAACTATAGTTTTGTTAATATTTTTAAAATTGCATCTTTACATTGCATTATTGTTAAACTTTTTTGTGTGGTTTAAGTAAATTTTATAAAATTATAAATGGATTGAATTTAGTTCCTTAAGTTGTGACCCATTTTACCCCACCATGGGGTAAAATGGGTCATAAACAAAATGCTGAATACATAACAATATATTTATTAGAAAATTTACTAAATAAGGAGTGCAGATCAAGACACAAAAAATAAATTTAATGATATATAATTATAATGTTAAGGGGACTCGGTACCCCCCAAAACTTTTTTCTTCATTTTTAGTAAAACATCCACTTTTTTGTGATGAATGTGTATAAAATGGTCTAAATTAGACATTCCAGTGGCAAAAATTTAGTAAAATTTTTTCAAAAAAAAATTATTAATTTTTTTTCAAAAAATTAACACTTTTTAAAAAATGCTTCTTCTACTTCAGATTTCAATTTTTTTTAAAGATTTTTTTTCACAAGCACCATTGATCTATTTTTAATAACTTTAGGTATGGAATTCATCATATGAGATATAGTTCAGGAGAAAAAAATAATTAAGTGAAAATACACCTGAATTTCTGAAAAAAATGCAAATTTTCAACTTATTTATTTTATAAAAACAAAACTATTTAATATTTTCACTATTCCATACCTATTTTTATTTATTACTAGCCAGGGCGTTTAGAGTTGGTCCCTTAGTCCCTTAAAGTCCCTTTTTTTATTTTCGGTCCCTTTTAGTCCCTTTTTTTCACGTTTGGTACCTTAAGTCCCTTTTTTTAAAAAAAAAAAAAAATATTACCATGTGACCAGCTTGCAGCATTTTTTCTTTTTTCGAAAATCTTTGTCACTCAGAAATAAGGATTGGGCATATTCGTTATTTTCAATTGGAGAAATCCTTTGCGTAGACATGTGTCGCCTTTTAGATGAATAAAAATTTCTTAAATTTGAAGAAATATCTGAAGTCTGTGTTCCAATTGACCAATATTGGTCACAAATTTTTGCTCTACAAAATTCAAACAATTGTATTAAATATACTGCTGTGTCTAAAGTAGTAAAAGCCATGCTATCATTGTCTCATGGTAGTGCATCTGTTGAAAGAGGCTTCTCTACTTCTGGCAACATTTTAACATTCGGACAAGACTGCAATGACTGTCAGGAGATAAAATGCCTGGCGCAGCATTCCTTGAGCAAGAGTCATATCTTCAAAATTCTTCCGTTTTATGGCACTCTCCAACCTCTTCGTGGCTTTGTCCAACAACTTGTCAGCTACTTTCTTTGCTTTCATTTCTTCTTTTTTTTAGATATTAGATCTGAACTTGGAATTTTTAATTCATTAGCTGTGTCACTGAAGAAATGTTCTAATGCTCCTGATGACTTGTATTGCAAATTGTTAGATTAGGTAGGAATTATTGTCGAGGGCCATTGGCGATGGGCGTCGTATTTTAGAACGACATTCAAGTGACAAGCTGACACCTGAATAGGTACCCATCGCAACCGTCAAGGTTGACATCGTACGCAGCGTTGGGACTTTGGAGGATATTTAATGTGCACGTCCTCTGCACAGTTGTTATTCGTCGGACATTTTCGGCTGCATGGGCCATTTATAGGTCGGCAGTTACTTTGGGGATGCCTGGGACCTTTCGCATGCTAAGCGAGTGCTTAACCGACTGGGCTCCCCAGCCCACAGAGTAGGGACTTTGGAACACGGTTAAACGTGCATTTGGTCATGGCATATTTAATGTGCATATAATCTACACTGTCAGACTTTTAAAGCTGTATAGTCCGTTTTGAAGGTTGTCTAACTGACTGGGCTCCCTAGCCCCAATGCAAATTGTGAAACTGCTTCATCAAGATCTAAGGCAAATTGATGTTTCTTCTCCTAACCTTGTATTCATGCTGAAAAAACTTGTTAGTATACTATCTTATAAGTTGTTCATCTTTGGCATGACAATAAGTTACCATGCAAGTTGAAATAGTTTAATGCACTAATAATGTTCTTCACGGTCTTCTGTTTTTCTTGTGTTTCTTTTAGTCAGGTTTAAAAAGAAAAACTCGGGTGTTTGCCTTAATTAACAATTTTCTCATTTCCAACATGTCTTAAGCACTTGTCGATTTTTTTTAAGTGGTCCCTTAGGTCCCTTTTTTTTAAACTTTAGGTCCCTAAGTTCCTTTTTTTAGGGGTCCAAGGTGCAAAACACCTTGACTAGCTGAACTACCCGGTGTTGCACGGGTTGGAAAAAATAAATGCCAAATCGATCCAAGTAATTTGTACCATACTACCATTTATACTGTTATCGGATAATAAACTTATGTTACTTTTCCCGTTCGTTGTAAAGTACAGAATCCCGTTACTTATATGACCATAAAAATTCAAAATTTTATAAAATGCTATAAAATTAGCGGATAATGTCATAGTAATTTCCCGAATAAAAACATTTTAGCTCATTTGGCATGTTTGAAAAATTTGGCGAGGGAAATATATAGCTACCAACAACACATCCATTCAGCTTTGGCGCAGTGACCATCGCACAACCAACCAGCTAATAAAGAAAAAAGGTCATTTGGCGCGTTTTTGTAATAACTTGGCGAGTTTATCAAAGTATTTGGCGAAAAAAGAATGACATAAAACAAAAATATGCATCTCCATTGCGGTGGCCTTAAAAAAAATCATAGTTCAGTATAAGCTTAACTATGCTTTTAAAAAATTCATAATTAAAATCCTATATTCACAATAAAATAATAGAATGGAGACCGGTAGGATTACGTCACGTGAATGATATCAATTATTTTTTGAAATTATTAATTTAGTTTCTGAAAGCAATGAACAAATTAAACATTTCCAATTTCAATTGTTTTCTAAAGAGTTTTATTTAAAATCCTTATAATTTAAAATCATTAGGAATATAATTATTAAAATATTAGTATTAGCAAACTTCAGAATAAATTATATGCATTTAAGATTTAAATAGATCAACCTTTAGAAATTGCCAATGCAATTGCTATTTTCGCCAAAGGTTGCTATAATACCAATTTGTCAGGGTTGGCGTAAAATTGCCGGCAACGATTCTTCAAATAAAAATAAATTAAAAATCAATTTATAGCTTAATCGTAAATGATAAAAATATAAAATGTTTAGCTTATGACCTTGGCGATCAATCTTGGTTGCTATAATACCAATTTGTCAGGGTTGGCGTAAAATTGCCGGCAATGATTCTTCAAATAAAAATTAATTAAATATCAATTTATAGCTTAATCGTAAATGATAAAAATATAAAATGTTTAGCTTATGTGACCTTGGCGATCAAGTTTATAAAGACCAACAACAACGTTAGGAATTACAAAAATTGGTAGCGCTTTTTGAGATCCGCTGTCGTTGGATGAAACCTTCCAGTTTATATAGACGTCCATGATAATTATTTATTAAAATATCGAGTTAAAAATAAAATATTGCATTGATACAGATTAAAGAATGATATAAAATTATAAAGTTTACTACTTAAAATGATAGTAACTAAATCTTTAAAATGAAAATTATAATATCTTTGTAAGTTTTTAAGAATAAAGTATTTTCTTTTTTACATTTTAACTATTTTTGAAAAAGTTTATTTTAATTTCATCTGCTGAATGGCAACGCGAAAGAAAAATGTTCATCGGATTTGAGCCAAAGTGGTGTAGTTTTTCCAGAAAATTCGAATTTTCTCTAAAAATAGAACATTTTGAGCTCTGAAAGTTCTTATTTTGTAACTCAAGTATGAACTACGCATTTGTGCCAAGTTACGAGGCAAACAAATGTCTAGTTTGTGAGTTTCGGAGAGACATACATACACACACACATACAAAACTTCATTTTTATTATTATAGATACATTTTTGTGCCTTTAAAAAAAAATTTGGGACTCTTTTATGAGTATTTACTCTAGTTTTAGTATTTTAAGTAAGGGCATGATTCAAAAATTTTAAAACCGAGAAAAACCAATTTAAAGTTTTTATTGCTAAAAATTACTCATAAAACATATTGTTATTTGATTGATATTATTTTTCCTTAATTCATTATACATATATAAAGCATATTTAAGAGGTTTTATTAGAAATAAACAATATTTAAATAATATGTGAATATAAGTAGTTTAGCAAGTTTTGCTTCTTAAAAACGTCGAAAACTGAAATTTTGAATATCAATAAAATGTATACAAAAGTAGCTTGTTAAAAACTATAAAATATGCTTTAATACTTACTTTTGATATAGATTCAGTCGAATAAATTTATATTTTATGAAATCAAAGTTTAAAAATGTGTCATTTTTTATCAAATTATGTTGTTTGTTTTATTAGTATTCACACAATTAGTTTAGTATAATCAATTTCCTTGGGTAACGCCTTCTTTCTTTTTATACTCTTTTTCTCTCTTAGATATGGCCATTTTGATAAATTTACGGGCACGATGTAAATTTAAGTTTTGACTTATTTTGTAAATTGATTTTTGCGCAAATCGAGCATAGTCGATAGCAGTCGTGTTTTACATCCTATTGGCAAACTCAAGTTTTCTTGTTGGCTTATAATGTTAGCAGAAATACCCTTATTGAATTCGCACACTGAATTTGTGACTGTTGTCTGTGACAAAAGTTTCCTTTGAACACCTAGACCAAATGATACTGTGCAAACTTTCGTTTGTGTTTTGCGTGGAGCACCTCACACATCTTTCTAGAAGTTCATCTGCAGCAAGCCTTTGATATATGGGTAAAATTTTGGCTAAATGTGTTCTTCATTGATAGAAGTTTTTTCAAGTATTTTATGGAGGTCTTATCATGTGCCACAGCAGAATTAAAAAAACACCAAGACTTTTCCCCAGTTGGACACTTTGAGTGTTGTGGTTTACTGTCTGTGCTTATGCTGTGATGTGATACTGGGTGGCATAAATTGCAATTTTCAAAGCTTGCACGTTACCCTTGTTTTTCAAAATTGCATCCTGGTAATAACATGTGAGCCTCTTTATTGTTTTGTCATGCAAACTACCCAACGCAACCGTAAAGGGCGACATCGTACGCAGCGTTGGGACTTTGAAGGATATTTAACGTGCACTCCCTCACACGGACTTATTCGTCGGACATTTTTGGCTGCACGGGCCGTTTATAGGTCGGCAGTTATTTTAGCAATGCCAGGACCCGAACCTGGGCACTTTCGCATGCTAGACAAGTGCCTAACCGACTGGGATCCCCAGCCTCCACCATTGCAGAGGGAGAGCCAGTGTAAAAAATGGCTTTTAATGTAAAAAATATTTTTCCAATTGTCTTGAAACTTTGTGACGTCATTAATAAAGGTTGTAATAGTATTTTAAGCCAATAAAATTTTTTTTGAATTTTTCACCGATTTTGGGGTACTGAGTCCCCTTAAGTTTTCAAAATAATATTGTTTGTTAGTTGTTACAAAACGTATCTTCCAAGACTCTCATAACATCTGACTTACCTACAATATTCACGTCTTTTTTTATCGGAAAGGATATAAAACTGCATAAACTATATTTTGTAAAATATTTTACATATGCATATCATCCGCATCAAGAAGTGTATAACTTGGCTTACAAATTATTTAATTGACTTTTTTCCCTTTGCATTTAAGTACCACCCATTCCAGTCAAAATCTGTTGGCTATCGTTAACAATCATGGATTTAGGTGGCTCTGTTTTTGACTCTGGTTTCTTTTGTTTAGGTTTTGAAAGAAAATCCAAATTCTTAATTTTCTCGGATTTTTTTTACCAATCGATGAAGTTCTTTTTCATCGGCTTCCGTCACACTTTGCCAACTTTATTTCGAACTCTTTTCTCTTCTTGATTCCACGAAAATGTGCCATGGACATCATTTTTAAATTTCAAATTTTTTATTTTAAACAAAATCTACTAGGCAAAAATTCTTGGCTCTTTATTTTCTCTTTTTATACTTCAAAATAAACAGTTCGTAAAAAAATTCGAACATTAAATTTTAAATTTGAGTTAAATATAGAAAATCAAAACTTTGTCATGTCTATCAAATTTGTCATGTCAGTCACGTTAATAAATATTTATAATATTTTACTATTTATAAATTTCTTAATTTTTTTCTTTCTTTTAGCACATCAGAATCTTATATTGATTCCAAAAAAATTCTAGCCTTGAAATGTATACCAAATAAGAGCAAAGAGTAATAATATAAGGTTACTCAAAATCTGTGTCTCAATTTTGTCATGTCAATCACGGCATGTTTTAACCCAATTAATTTTAAGTATTTTCTCTTGAATGAAAATTTCAGCGTTTTTTATAATCAAGACCTTTATTTGCATCACCCCATGGCAATTTTTTAACATTCAATTAACATTTAGTACTTTTTAGAGCCCAGAAAGTTGTCTTATGTCATGTCTGTCACGAATGGAATTAGCCTTTTTAGAATTGATTATCACAGCCTTCGTAAGACTTGATAGCATAGGTGACAGAGTTGTCAGGATTGTACATTTGAGATCTTTAAATGGCGAATATAAAAGATTGGAATGCTGAATTGAACTAAGCTCTGCAAGACTATCCGGTATTGAATATGCAGGCAGAGTGGCAATTGCATTTAATGTAGCTGGTGTTGAACAAGATGGAACGGCTGCATCATCTGAAATAACTGGATCCTGTAATATAACTGCTTTCAGTGATGAGACATCCGTCTAAATATAGACTCCTTCATCAATACAATGCTGTGTTCTACTGCTTTTTTTTATCAGGAAGAAACAATAATGCACCTTTAAATACCTTCACATCAGCATGATCTGCTTATAAACGTTCGAAACGTTGCTTCAAAAGAGCTAAGCCTAACTATGACCCATTTTAACCCACCCAAAAGAAATTCAAATAATAAAAAGGAAACTCAATATTTTTCTTAACTGATTAGCCTGAGGTGTTGCCTAGTACTATGTACTTCTATGATATAAATAAATTACAGTGCAAATTGAAGTGTTTTCTTAGTTTTTCAGAAGTTAGACAGCTATATGGGTTTCTCACCACATTTTACTATTTATAAAAGGATTATTTTTGGTTACCTATACCAGATTCATGAAATTATTTTTTATCTTATGAGATACGTTTCAACCACCTATTAAAATATTATTACAAAATTGCTTCAGAAAAATAAATTCATATTAAGCTTCATTGGTTTTATAATAAAGTGATACGGTATGTGCATTTACATACCAAAATAACGACATGAATTTATACTTTAAAATACAACAAAAAAATACAAAAATAATTTTATTTAAAATTCATTCTCCATTCTCTTGTTTATATAATATTGCATTTTCCTTATCAATTTCGAAATTTTACAAAACAATCTTCATTACGCGTTTATATTCATTATTATTAGATCCAACAAAGGTTTTGTGAATTTTTTTTAACTCTTTTGCTTCAGTCAGATTTCTTAGTACAAAATGTTTTCCAGCCTTTGCTTGACTTCGTCGAAGTAGCCAAGGTTACATAACATAGTCGAAAACTTGGTGATTATACGATCAAGTTGAAGACTCACCTCTAAAAAAATATAAATTGATAAAACAATATTCTTATTTTGCATTAATTTATGTAAATTCCTTGAATATTTTATTGAGCTAAATGAATAATTAAAATGTATTTTTTATTGGACTGAATGGACAATTAAAATCATACATATTTGACTAAAATCACTTATTATATGTTAAAGTAGACACACTCACATAAGAAATTCTAATTATTCCAAGCAATTAAAAAAAAAGAAAAGTTGGTAATGACATGTTAACCCTCTAATGCATAATGTAGCCCTATGGCAACAAGTAACATAACCCACTTTATTCTATTACAGTAGAGCTCCCTCTCGAAAAAATCTGTGTTTTTTTCTATCTATTACATTCCATTTTGAAGTTTTAGTTACTAATAATCTTCATAGTGACAGTAGTAAAAGTATATTCAAATTTTAAGAGTGAAGTTAACAACTGTTGTGAAATTACGTCTTTGGCAGAATTCAAAGTATAATAATATTAGTACTAAATACAAATAAATTGTTTTTAAAAAATATAGTAGTTTAAGAGGGTTATTTTAAACTATATTTAGTAGTTTTCTAACCATTCTTATCAAAATTGGAATTTTGTAGTTGGTTTTTGCCATGTGGCAAAATTTTTAAAAATTGAAATTATTTAAATTCCAATGCAGTTAATTTTTTTTTCAGTATTTTTCCCATAATGTATGAGTATTCAAATGTATATATTTCCGGGATGAAAAAAAATCATGCATTGCAGGGTTAATGATGTCCGTCTGTTCGTTCTTACTTCCCCACCAAATTCGGTTTTATCCATCTAGTTTTAATTTTATTTTTGTGTGTTAGAAAGGCAATACATCATAAACTTATTTTAAAAAAAGTTTTTGTCCGTCTGTCTATACGTGTGGAATGACATCTGCCTAACTTGTCTCCCGGCTGTTTTCCAATTTCAATAGATTTGAAATTTAGTTTTTATTCATTTAAATCGATGTTTCCATATAAACTATAGCATGAGAAATTTATTTATTTTAAATGAATAAATTTCAAGGAAAATTTATTTATGTCATATTAATCAGTTTGGATGTCATAACATAAATCAAAGAAGCAGATTGTAATTCTTTCATTTTTCAACATTTGTTTTATAAGAAAGTGACACCCAGTGTTCATTTTTTTAAAATAAAAAGCTGGTTAGTTAGAATTAAAAATTATTCTTATACTTTAAAGATACTAATTATTCAATGATATAATATTTTTAAGATTATCTTTGGAAAGTAGTTGAAAATCGCACCATTTAGATATCATTTGAAAATGATAGATTTTTGGCAACAATATCAGAAGACGATGAAAATTACATTGTCTAGTTTTTTTTCGCTTCCTGTTAGTACTGAATATTTCAAAAACATCGAGTAATTCATACTTTTTTGTTCATACTTATTAAAGAATAAGAAGGTAACGTCATATAGGCAGAAATAGAGACATTTTCAAACACGCTAAATGTCGTCGGAACTGAAGTTTTTTCTTCGAACTTCAAATAAATCATCAAACAATGAAAAATATAATTTAATTTCCGAAAGAAGAATAAGGAAAATAGCCAACTTTGGCTTTCAAAAGTTTAAACTGCAATTTAATGGCTGTGTTTGTCGATTTGTTCTAATGAGCATAAATCTTGTTTGGAAGTGGTTTTAGATTAGTATTAAAGTATAACGGGAAAGTAGGCCTTTTGAGTTCATGCAGCATTCATTTCTTGCATTGATTCATTGCATTCATTTATTATACTTTTACTTCATTAATTTCTTATAAACCTGAATTTTTTAGCAATATACTATAAAAAAAATAGCATATGATTACCAAAATTGTATTGCATGTTACTTTACACAACTTCTGGAGTAGGCTGATTAAAATCAATTTATGTGAGTAAGCAAAGCATTCACAAAAAACTGTAGAACTGACCACCGACTGCAAGAGAAATTCATAAATGCGGAAAAAAAAGAAAAGTTTTATATAAATGTGCGAATTCTTTAAAGGTGGTATTGCGCATTGTGTCGTTTCGAGTTCTTGTAATTGAATGATATGATTACAAGTTCCAATCTCTCCTTAATTACAGTTTGGCTTGGTATGGAACTACAAAGCATAACCACACAACATCGGTGAAGAAGTTGCCCACAGGAATAGGTAATGGAAAATTTATAAATCTATAATAATAAAAATGAAGTTTTGTATGTATGTGTGTATGTCTCTCAGAAACTCATAAACTAGACATTTGTTTGCCTCGTAACTTGGCACAAATGCGTAGTTCGTATTGAAGTTACAGAATAAGAACCTTTCAGAGCTCAAAATTTTCTATTTTTAGAGAAAATTCGAATTTTCTGGAAAAACTACACCACTTTGGCTCTAATCCGATCAATTTTTTACTTTCCTGATGCCATCTGCTGAAAAAAAAGAAATAAAACTTTCAACGAAAGTAAATAAAATTGAAAATGTTTATTTTTGTGTTGCCATTACTTTCAGAAACTAAATTCATTATTTGAAAATAATTGATATGTTTCAAGTGACGTATTTTTTACCAGTCTTCATTCCAGGATTTATTGTGGGTTTAGTTGATTTCTTCTTCTGTTGATTGCAAATATGCATATTCAAGCAATAAATGTATAGTTAAGCTATTACTGAAATGTGATGGTTAATAAAGGCCATCGCACTAGAGCTGCATATAAGGGTTTTTTATGTCTTTTATTTTTTTCGCCAAATTTGTTGCCAATCTCGCCAATTTATTAATTAAATTTCGCCAAATGGCAAAATGTTTGTTAAGCTATTACTGAACTATGATGGTTAATAAAGGCCTTCGCTCTAGAGCTGCATATCAGGGTTTTATTCTTTATTTTTTCGCCAAATATGTTGCAATTCTCGCCAAAATATTTATTAACAACTCGCCAAATGGGCAAAATGTTTTTTAAAAGTAATTTATAAGCTGGTTGGTTGTGCTAAGGTTATTGTGTTAGAGCTGTTATAATCGGTGTGTTTGTAGCTATATCTATTTTCTCGCCAAACTATTTTCCAAAACATGCCAAAAGAGTCAAAAGGCTTTATGTATTTATGAGGGAATTGTGATGACATTTATGAGAGCATTTTACAGCGTATTTTTGATTTTGGAATTTTAAAACAATGAAACGGGATTTTAAACTTGATAACGAGCAGGAAAAATAACTTAAGTTTATGATCTTATAACAGGTTATATGGTACACATACTTGGATCGATTTGAATTTTTTTTAATCCGTGCGAAGTACGGGTATAAATTTGCTAGTTAAGGCATAAAATAGGAGGCTTGAATGAGTCCAACAATTTCTGGTTCATTCTTCTTCCTTTTTTTTGTGAATGGCTGCAGTGGAGTAACGTTACACCAAATGTTTTACCGTGTGTACCCTTAACTTACAGATTGACTTATATGAAGAGTACAGGGGGAAAAACTCCTTCATTGCATAAGAATCTGTCTGCATCAGGCCTCTTTGACGACGATAGTGAGTCATCAACCAAACTGGTGTAAGGAAACCGGTTTCTTGTTTTATTCTTCTTTCGCGGCAACCCTGATTCACGCCAGACACGAGTCCCATGCTTGTACTGTGAGAGAAGAAGCAAAGGAAAACCTCTTTTCCTGTCGTCAACGTGCGCAAACAGAACTGATTACGGGAAAATTCCTGTACAATCAAGGAGTTCTTCTCCTGGACTCCTATTCACATTTCATAATCATTTGAGCTACGCGCTTCTTTAGAAGGGGCATTTTTTGAGGTCGCGTGGCAGTAAATCCTTGAAGTAATTCATGAATTATTTTCACATTGTATTTCTGGACACTTGGGGTTCTTAAGTAATTTTATGTATTTCTTTGTTTATATATTGTAAATCTTTGAGAGTATTTGAAGATATAATAAATTTCAATTATTGTTCTTGAAATAATGACTAACTTTTAATTATTTACAAGTTTCACAATGAAAACAACATCACAATACATCTGTAATGTCCATTGTTAGCGTTTTCTTTATTAGGTTCCACACAGCGTTTATATTGTAAACAAGTGAATTTCTTACAGAAACTGTTACTTGTTGTCTAAACAAAGCATTTAGTTATATATTAAACGTTTAAACGTCAAATTATGGAAAATATTTTTTGTTACCAACTTCAATAATTTCACAGGAAAAATATTTTGTTGCTTCAGCAAAATTTTTTGATCAATATAGCCCCAGCATTTTTTCTTATCTTGTCAAATTATTTAGTCAACAATTATTTAGTCAACAAAGTATTAGTTCAACCAAATAATTTTGTTGATTCAAAAAAAGTTATGTAAATTTGCTGAATAATTTACTTGGTTAAAAAAAATTATTTCGTTTATACAACAGAAGTTTAGTAAATTTGGGAAATAATTTGCGAATACAACACTTTTTTTTTTAGTTTTTGAATATTTTTAAAATTATGAGGAATTCTTTCTTTAATTTTCTTAAGTTTGGAAGTGACGAATAACACACACAAGTGTTTTTAATGTAACAAATAGCTGTATTTTTTAGAAGTATTTTTTGTTGTTGTCATTCTCAACGTTTTGTGACTCATCCAACCTACAGATAAACCAAAAATACAAGAAATAGGATGGTATGCAAGCAAATCAAGCACCATTTTAGAAATAATAAAAATTCGATTCTGACAGTAAAATCCATGTATTTTTAAATAAAACTTTTATGCTTTCTCCTATTATTACCTCTTTCTTTATTACCAATATTGCAGGGGTATAAAGACGCATTAAATTCCCACACATATATTTATGACGATCAATATAGCCGAACTATATAGTTACATAAGTATATTTTCAAGGAGTCTATTACTTTTGGCCACATTAAAATATTTTATAGTTGCATGGTTTCGATCACTACATGTTCAAAACACACAAACAGTGATATGACTCTAACGTTATGAGCTATTCTTAATGTTTAAAAATATATCGAAAATGTGCACTTGTAATTTATCATATTTTGCCATCTCTCAAAATGTTAAATTTAGAGTTGAGAAATGGTCAAGCATTTTTAACCCTGTAATGCATGATTTTTTTTATCTCGAAAAAAGATATTTGTATCTTTAATACTCATACATTACTTTAGAAAAATTAACTACATTGGAATTTAAATAATTTCAATTTTTAAAATTATTGCTATGTGGCAAAAACCAACAACAAAATTCCAATTTTGCTAAGAATGGCTAGAAAACTACTAAATATATTTTAAAATAACCATCTTGAACTATAATTATTTTTTCAAAACGATTTATTTGTATATTTAGTACTAATATTATTATACTTTGAATACTGCCAAAGACGTAATTGCATATTAGTTTACAACTTCACTCTTTAATTTTGAATACACTTTTACTACTGTCATCTACTATGAGGGTTATTAGTAACAAAAACTTTAAAATGGAATGTAATAGATGGAAAAAAAACACAGATTTGTCGAGAGGGAGCTCTACTACTACCTTGATCAAAAAGTTCCCGGAATAACCACCGTGAAGCGCTCCTATTGTTTCGAATTGAGTTTTGCTTTTTTTTGTTAAGTTGGTACATCTGTTGTTAATATTCCCTCCAAATATTAGCACTATAGCTTGATATTTGCAAAAGTCACGTAGCCATGAGTGAATCTATCTCTGCGTGTTTGGCGATTTTTTAAAATTTTAGAAATGGATTTAAATTTGCAACAACAAATTTGTATCAAATTTTTCGGATGGTTCCTTTGGCAAGTTCAAGTCCTCCGCTATCCCTCTGATGGTTAATTTGCGGTTGTAGACCAACATTTCTTTTATTTTATCAATGTTTTTAATGTCGATGGTCTTCCCCTGCGTTCATCCTCTTCGATTGCCTCACGAACTTGTATAAAATTTTACGTAAAAAACGGATTTAATGGAGCCCAAACGTTGAAAATGTTAGAAGAGTGTTTCCGCAGCGATTCTCTTAAGAAAACGGTCGTTTACCAATGGCACGAACCTTTCAAAAGTGGTCGTGAGTCAATCGAAGATGATGAAAGCAGTTTCAGACCATGAAAATGTTGACGATGATGACCATGAAAAATCATGAAAATTTTAGAAAAGTGTTTCCGCAACGATTCTCTTAAGAAAACTGTCGTTTACCAATGGCACGAACCTTTCAAAAGTGGTCGTGAGTCAATCGAAGATGATGAAAGCAGTTTCAGACCATCGACATCGAAAACCAATGAAAACATTATTGATAAATAAAATAAATGCTGGTCAGCAACCGCAAATTAACCCTCAGAGAGATAGCGGAAGACTCGAGCATTGCCTATGGATACGTCCGCAAAATTTGATACAAGTTCGTTGTTGAAAATTAAATCCATTTATAAAAAACCGCCGACACGCACAGAGATAGATGCACTCTTGGCTACGTAACTTTTGCAAATGTCGAGTATGACGCTAAGATTTGGAGGGAATATCAACAACAGTTGTACCAACTTGACAAAAAAAAGCAAAACTCAAATCGAAACAATAGGAGCACTTTACGGTGGTTATTCCGGGAACTTTTTGATCAAGTTAGTATAATAGAATAAAGTGGATTATGTTACTTGTTGCCAAATGGCAACAGTATGAATTATAGGGTTACTAAAAATTTCGATTTTAATTAAAACTATACAAAAAATCCTATTATCCGAACGGAAAAGTCAATTATTAGAATTTCCTAAATCCGATAGAAGAACTCTGGTTGTGTGATTTGGTATTGCTCTGGCGTTATTTTTTTTTTTTAATTATTTTTGTTTTTACTGTGGCTTTTTAGAATTTTCTATTTTTTTACACTGAAGACGAGACTCCGTTTAAGTCTCGAAACGGGTGAATGTTATTTAAAGTCTTTTAAATTTTCTTTTGCGTTTTATTAATTGCTTTTTAATATTTTATTAAGCTATGCTATCTTGAAATCATCTCGAAGTTCTGTAAAGGGAAAAGATAGAAACGTTTTACATTAAATATACAACTTATCCAATGGCCCAATCTTTTAACATTTTGAACCTCACACGAATAATTTATGCTTTTTATAATTTAACTATTCGTTAAAATTATTTCACAAACACTTATTTTTCGAAGTTTTCAAATCCAATGATTGTGAAGTATAAATTCACAAAAAAAAATCAGTTAATCATTTGTATAATTAGTTAAATATACTAACACGAGATATATATCGTAGAAGGATGCAGCCCAAAACTTTTTGTATTTGTATTTTTTTATTTTCATAATACTACACATGTTATTGTGTATCTTGAAAAATCATTTGATGTTAACTATAGAAAACAAAGTACTTTTCAAAAAGTAATGTTCTTAAATTAAAAAACGTTTCCTTGAAAACACGTAAGAGATAGACGTTATAAAATGAAAAATTACAATTTAGAGCAGGTGATATATGTAGGTTTATGCTCAACTTTAGTAAATTGTTTATATGGAAAAGTGTACTTACAATGTGCCCTTAATAACAAATTTATAGGCAATTCTAATCTTTCAAATAGCTATGAGTTTGTTTTCGTTTCAAAATAACACAGTATTTCCAATCAGTTTAATAAATAGAATAGATATTTAATATCGCAATAAATCCGTGCCATATAACTCAATTTTTACGATCAGGAAGCAATTCGAGTCACAAATTGGATATTTTTAATGCTGTATTTCGTCTATGTCAACCAAAATACTTATTTCTTAAGGTACGTTCTGCTTTGTACACGTACACGTATTTTGTTTTAGCAGCTGCCTTATTTCATTTCAACCAACCAAATCCATCTGTTCAAACAAGATCCAATCGCTATTCGAAAAATATCAGGGAATAAAATAGGTTTCGAAAAGTTTTTTTCTTTTCTGAATATAGTTAGAAAACAGTCGAAGATTTTAGGCAGAAGACTTTTCAAGGAGGAAACTGGGTTAAAGTGACAAGATGTTGTAACCCAAGATTCACAACAATTTTGGGCAATGTCGCATGAGTATCGGCCAAACTTGGAGAATATTGGATGGAATCGATCATTTTCTACCGATTTTAACCAGATTTCCCATTTTTTTGAGGTTTCATACGAGAAATTACGAAAAGTGCAATACTTAATTTTTCTGTTTTCTTATAGTATTTTGCAAATGTAAAAGGCAAATATTATGTTTTGCAATATTTTTCAAATAAGTATTTTGAATTGTAAAATTTTTCAAAACAATAATTCACTCTGATCAGCGTCGGTAAAACGTAGTCCATTATGCATTGGGCGATTTGTATGAGACAAGATTGGCCAATACTGCTGTGCTACCTGGGAATTTACATCATTAGTTTAATAGGCGTTTAAATAACGCAAATAATAATTTGATGGGGGAAAATAATCTCAAAATTGGTTTTACACCAACCTCATTGGTCTGGTAGTCCATCATGTTATTCAATTCAATCCTTTAAAACGAAAGAAACCAATAATCTTTTGAAGGAATGCTTGCCGTTTAATGAAAGTGAAGATGGCCATGAAAATAATTTTTCTGTTGTAGTTCTTTACAATGAGCACTGAGCAGTGCCCAATATAAATGCGAGGGAAAAAATTATAACAATGTGCTCATTTCAATGCAAGAAATATGATGATATACTGCAACTATTGTCTCACTTGTCTTTAGTGAAAAAAAAACACAATGAAATCAACACCCTACTTATATGCTACCCTTCTTCATAGTCGTATCACGGGTGTACGCCCCTTTATATATATTCTTTGCAGATCAATATGTAATCATATATGTTCAATCACTGAAAGCGAAAACTGTAGAAATTAATAATCAAAGAAATATGAGGTCTCAAAACCTCTCTTCCCACTTCTATATATGCATTGCTTCAATTTTCATGCAAAAGATACATTTTATTGAAATTTGATTAATTTGAAATAGCACTAGTAAAATTTCCCACCTAATTTTGATCTATTTACTTAGATCAATAAATCAATTAATGATAGAAATTTTAGCAATCCAACCGAATCTCTAAAACCTTTGTTTTATATTTTTAACTATATTATTGAATAAAAAAAGATTTTGGTTATGAATAAATTTGGAGGCAGACATTTATTTAACAAGAGTTATAAAAATACATTTTTAAAACTTATTCTTATGCATGTAATATGCAGTCCTTAAACTTGGCTCCACTGATCATAAGCATTACAAGATTTATCATTTAAACAACGGACATCGTCAGCATGTCAATACAGACTTTTTCAATTTTTTTTTAATTCCTTCGAATTAAAAAAAAGTAGGCTAAAAAATAGCTTTAAATTTCACTGCTAATTCAAACGGCGCAGACATTCAGCAAAGACTTAACTTTTAGTCATATAAGAATCTGTTTTGGTTTTATTTTTAGAGTAAGAAACTTAAGTAAATTATTGTTCGAACTGTAAATTAATTTCGCAAACGAAAAAGAATTATAATTGAACTTGCGAAAAAAAGTTAAAAGAAAAAATATAGGCGAATTTAGTAACAAAAAATTTAAATTAGAACTAAATGCTATATCAGGCGATTTGGCTTCTAAGGTTTATATAGCGTTGTGGAAGCGGTTCTACAGCTACTGTTACAAACCTAATCGTTAAATAGATATAATTATTTTATAAGGACTCGTATCATGACAATGACTAATGTGGGAGCAGTTTAAATACTAAATTAAAATAGCCTAGAAATATAAGTAGCTAAGTATAAAAATACATGTGACTCGTGCACGTTTATACTGTTATATTTAGTTTCCAGGTTAACTTTTTGTTTTTAGATTTTATTTTTTGATTTCCATCGAAGCTTCAAAACATGGAGTTATTATTTTAACTTTTTTTTTTGTTTAAACGTCTTATTACGAAAAACTCATATAATATACGGCCGAATATGCGGCTGTGTTTGGTAATGATTGCAGTTATTTTCGATGTAACTTAATTAAACATTATTTCATAACACTGATTTTCAGCAATAAATTTCACTTTTCAGGTGCACAACTATTGTGTGTACTATCTTAATTTTTTATATGTAAACAGGAAGTTCTAAAAGCAGACGCAAAGGGTATCTGCCATAGACTTTTTTTATGCAGGAAAGCGAAAACCTTCTTATACAATTCTTTAACCACATTCTAGCGTATAAAATATCTATTATTGAGTGGCAATTGATAGTGGTGTAGTATTTCACACATCTAGTTTTTTATTTAAGGTTTTTTCGGCTCTATCTGGTGTATTTATGAACATACTAGAAGTCTGTGCCATTGAAGTTTTTTTGAGTTCAAAAATGTGTAGAACACAAAAATCAATTCCAACAATGAGCAAAGTCATAGTCGTTTTTGAATTTAAAAAACGATTATATTTCAGACCATTTTTTAAAATTTAAAATACACCATATTAATAGTGATTAAATAAATATTTTAATATTTTTCCGTCATTTTTTTAGAAATTTTGGTTTTTATATTAAATATTTTTTTACGCATGTGTTTCGCGATTTTATTAATATAAAAGAAAAATCAGCATATTTGTTTTAGAATTTAAAATTGTGATTCAAGTTTTTCCGGTAACTTTTTTAGAATAAATATTTAAAAACGCACTGAAAAGGTAAGGATATTTTCATCATGATGTCAATAATAACCTTGGAAAGTAATAAGAAATCTGAAGACTCTCACGGGGTTGAAAAATCGTCAAAATTCCATCACAATTTATAGATGCCCTTTTTGAGAAATTTCAAAAAAAAAAAAAAAAATTGAGAAAAAAATATGTAAAGATAATTTTGAACAAGGTATATTAAATGTTTTTTTAATGCTAACTACGAAGAATTTTAAGAAAGCTTAAAAGCATCATGTTTTAGTATTAGTTTTAATAAATCTGTTGTGTGCATTAAACTTTTTCGGAATGATAAATATATCTCTTTACTCTTGAAAAAGGGTAAATGACTCGACGAGAAAGCATGAAATGGTGCTGCTCTCTACATGCTAAAAGGGGAACAGAAAAACTCTTGGAAAGCATTGTATGAAATGGTGCTGCCCCCTACGCGCTAAAAGAGGGACGAATAAACTCTTGGCCGGCGTTGCAAGAAATGGTGCTGCCCTCTACGCGTTAAGAGTGGAACAAAAACTCTTCGCTGGCTGTCATTAAATGGTGCCGCCCTCTATGTGCTAAAAGAGGAACACATACACTTTTCGCCGACGTTGCATGAAGTGGTGCTGCCCTCTACGCGCTAAAAGAGGAACGAATAAACTCTTGGTCGACGTTGCATGAAATGGTGCTGCCCTCTACGCGTTAAGAGTGGAACAAAAATTCTTCGCCGGCGTTCATTAAATGGGGCTGCTCTCTATGTGCTAAAAGAGGAACGAATAAACTTTTCGTCGACGTTGCATAAAGTCGTGCTTCCCTCTCTATAGAGGAGGAGAAAATCCTCCTCTATAGGATAAAACTCTTCACCGGCGTTCACTAAATGGCGCTGTCCTCTATGTGCTCAAAGAGGTACAAATAAACTTTTATACCGACGTTGTTGCGGACGACCTACCGACGCGGCGGGTAACTTTAGGGTTGGGTTAAATTGAATAATCGTCGCAGTAGAGTAGCACGAGGGGCTATTGTCGACGGGAGTCGTAATTGGATTGGATTGGTTGACATATATTTTCAGGCTTGTGTGCTTGGTCGCAAGGACCCGCTTATAAACCATCGTCAAGTAGGCCAACACAAGACACACACAAACACATATGACAGATGTTGCCATCTGTCGCCACCTCCACAATTTAGACATGTCCCTGAAGGGGAGGGAAATTTTCTCCAGGAACCTGTACTCATGGTGAACTGCGCAATGACCGACCACAGGACTTTCGGACCCAACAGATTTTACGAGCTCGTACTCCGCATATACTAAGTAAGTCTTCAGTGGCACCAGGTCTCGAACTCTCAACCTTCCGATATCAAGTCCGAGATCGTGACCACTAGGCTCCTTACAGCCCCAGGGAGTCGTAATTGAGATTCACAGTCAAAAGACAGTTACTTTAGGGGATTCGGGGATGGTACAGGAAAGAGCCCGCAGAAAAAGTAAACTTAAGAAAAGCATCTCCAACAGTTGTAGTTTGTATGTTTAATGCAGAAAAGGCGAATGATAGAAACATATGGATCTTGAGGGGTTTCTACAAGGTATGTGTAGCTAGTAAAATGAATTTTACAACTAAAAATAAATCAAACGTGAATGTGGTGATAGCACGTATCATTTAATAAAAAGTTGAAAATCCTTTTTAAATAATTTGAATTTTTAACACACTGCCATAAACTTCGTAATTTTAAAAAAAAAACGTATCATTTAATAAAAAGTTGAAAATCCTTTTTAATTTGGTTTGGTTTGAATTATCGTCGCACTAGAGCTACACGAGGGCTATTGGCGACGGGCGTCGTATTTTAGAACCACAGTCAGATGACGAGCCACACCTGAATAGGCACCCAACGCAACCGTTAAGGGCGACATCGTACGCAGCGTTAGGACTTTGAAGGATATTTAACGTGCACTCCCTTACACGGGGTATTATTCGTCGGAATTTTTGGAAATCCTTTTTAAATAATTTGAATTTTTAACATACTGCCATAAACTTCGTAATTTAAAAAAAAAAAAATCAACGAATTTACTTAAATACTAGGGGCCCGTATGATTGACGAAGGCTAATAAGCGGATCTCTGATCATTGATCAAGCACACATGCCGAAATATATATGTACCTACCCTACCTTTAAATACTAAAAGCACTTTATCTAAACTTTATTACTAAAAACAAACTTGCGAAACTGAACAATATGATTATCTTCTAGTAGTATGTTCACCACTTGGACCTTTACATAGCATGCGCCTTCTCTGGTGTGACACACCGCAAATAACCAAATTATAAAAAAATATATTACGATGCTAAGCAGATTTGTGTCGCATATATTTGCTTCACATAATCTGAGGGGCTGGGTAGCCCAGTCGGTAAGGAGCAGGCCTTACATGCGAAAGGTCAAAGGTTTAAGCCCGGGTTTTTTCTAAATGATTGCCGACCTATAAAAGGCCAATTGTTGCCAAATATTTCCCAATAATAGTATCCCGTGTAGAGAGGGAGTGCGTGTTAAATATGCTTCTAAGTCCCTACTTCGCGTACGGTACGATGTCGCCCTTAAAATTATCCGTTAGGTGCCTATTCAGGTGTTCATTCGTCACTTGACTGTGTCTCTAAATTACGAGGTTCTTCGGTAATTGTCCTCATGTAGCTCTAGTGTGACGGAAAATTCAACTCCACTCCACTCCTTCAAGGCTGCTACGAAGTTTGTTGCTTTAGAACAGACAGACATAATGTGCCAATAGTACGCTCTAGTGCGCCACAGCGCAAAAACCAAATAAGAAAAATACATTTCGATGCTATGTAAATTTGCTTAGCATTTTTACTACCTCACAGTGTCTGAAATATGCCAATTTAACCTAATTTACTGCGCTACTGTTTCTGAGATAGCCAATAATTGATAGGGAAAGGTGTGCTAAGTAGTTATAAAACTAAGCTAAGATTTCGGACAAGCCATTTGGGATTTCATGACTCATCAAATTTTCATGAGTTGTGAAATATAAAACAGATCTTTTTTCTACTTGAAAAGGTAATGTAACTTTTTCTTTTTTTATTGAGTTGAAAGCTTTTATACCAATTACAAGAGTTTTATTACATGCATTTTTTAGCCTGGTCATATTGTAGTCGGTATATTTAAAAATAATTGCAGTTATTGGACGTTTCTCCTTAATTTGTCTCCTATAGTAAAGTAACCCTATATTAAACGGAAGGAATACTGTTAGGTCAGCGTATAACTGAATTCTTGGTTTTAAAATGGTTTAAGTTATTATTAAATACTAACCATTTGCATTCTAACTTCCACACTAACTTCCAAAGCTGAAGAAAAGGAATATTTTGAAGTATTTTGCAACTTGTTACAGATATTTATGTACTTGTTTTCAATGACTTGAGTTGATTTTTTTTGTTTTAGACCTCTCGCTTGTTGCTGATGCGACTGCTCCGGCGGTGCAATGGGCATGTTGCTCATCTTTTGGCTGCTTCGATCTTGATGGTCGTTCTTGGTAAGTTTATAATGAAATGCATTGCTTTCTCTGTGATTATATTCAGTATATAAAACTTGGTCCTCAAATTGGATAGTTGGTGCTCATTAACCATAATTTGGTTACTAAATTGGTAGCGTAATTAGTTTCCTAAACTGCTATCAAAGTTTTTTTTTTTTTGTATACAAAACAATCGTATACGATTAACTTGTGGTATTATATGTTGGTTATGTGACGCGCCCTGCAAAGTTTTAGTGCTGAAGTTTAAGCTTTAATTAGTGTAAGCAGCTGGAGCAATTCGCACAATTTATAGCTACTGAATTTATGTTTTGACGTGCCTCTCCAATAGGAAAAGTTGCATTGGGGGCCTACTAGGGTGTCGGTTCGTCACTTGACTGTGGTTCTAAATTACGCGTGTCGCTAATAGCCCAGTGCAGACAGAATGCGACAATAATGCAACTCGACTCTTAAATATGGCTCTACTACGAACGTGTTAAGTTATCGACTATACTTGTGTTATAAGCGGGGGTTATGTTGATATTTTGATATTTCCTGATGTTCAAAATGATTTTCTGTAAAGATTACGAATTCGTTCATTTTACAAGACTAATGCTTTATTGTTCGTGTTATAGGTAGTTTGCCAACCATTCGCCATCACTTTCCTGTTGTAGTCGATATTCCTTTTGCAGCTTTTGTGTGATGTTCATTCCTTTCACTTATCCCAGTTCTCATGAGTGATAAGGAATGTTGACTTCAAGTTGGATGCGTTCTGCTCTGCCATTTCGGTAAGCATCGCAAACTATAATTTAAAAAAAAAAAATGGGAATATTTTCTGTAGAGTTTAAGAACTTTTGAATTCGATGCTAATTTTCTCGTTTATGTTATAGGTAGTACTTCACCGGTAGGGACGCCAGGCGTAGATACTTCTCCTTGTACAGCAGTTCGAGATAATATTGCAGTTGCCTGCCGTAGTTGGGTGTACCAAACTTTCTGCTCTGCATGTTATGGTAAGTAGTACGCCTAATTTATTTCACAAGGGTTTTATTTAATTTTAGTGGCTGTTACGAAAGGTTTCTTAATCTTTGCCATTTTGTTCATAGTGCAGGAACTCCACACTACCATGGAAATCGCTGTTGTTGCGGGAGTTGTAAAGACCTCTACTCGTTATCGTGTCTTCGGAATGTCCTGTCACCAACAGCCGTTGCGTACCTTCACTGCTACGTTAGTTCAACTATCTCGGCAATGCTACCAACTTTGGAAATAGAAGGTACGGATTCAATGTTATCTGTAGATTGGCTACTTTCGGCAATTTCCCCCTTCAAGAGTTAAATCGACGAACATTTATTTGTTTTAGAATCTCTAATTTCAGTATATGTAATTTTCTTGGTTTTGTTTAACTAATTTGTTTCAATCAATATAAGAGTTTAAAAAAAAATCAATATAAGTCTACTGTTGTCTTTGTAATAGACCTTTTAACTTTTAACCACGTTTTGCTCCTCAAAAGTTTATTCTAGTAACCAACCAATTACTAGGGTAATAAGCAAATGTTAGTCTATTCAATTAAAACTAATTATTAAATTGGATTACATTTAACAGATGTGCCAAGGAAACACGTCATCAGAAGCCATTCTATCGTACGGATTTAAGTCTACGGTTCAAGGCTGTACGTCATCAGTGTGTTAAAGGTACTGGTTTATACTATAACTGCAAATTTAGAAGCACTTAGTTTTTTATCTGAGGCAAATTAAGATTCCTCTTCCCTTGTCGAAATCTAATTGTGGAAATTGTTTAAAGGGTTAAAACTTCTATACGCAATTTATGAAACTTGTATTCCTAGTGTTTTGGGCTGCGTAAAAACTTGCGAAATGTTATCCAACAAACCCGTGATCCCTATTTAAATTTAAGTATTAAGAAACGGCAAATTAGATGGGAAATATTAGACTACTTAATATAGTTCTCATGAATGGATACGAGATCAAATTGTCTGTCTTAAAAAGTTTATAATCTAATGTTTGGGTTCATCCCGATTCCCCCCCCCCAAAAAAAAACTGATATTCAGGTGCCGGCAAGTCACTTGACTGTGGTTCTAATATACGACGCCCGTCTCTTATAGTCCTGTGTAGCTCCAGTGCGACGATAATTCAAACCTTGCCTAACCCCCAAACTGGGTTTAGAACATGGTAAATTGCTGGGATATTACGGGCATTATTTCGAACAATTCTTAACCATTTAAACCTAGTGAATCATTTTAATTTAGCGTTTAAAATCCTTCGTTTTAGCTTAAATTTCAATTAACTCTCTTTCAAATGAATTAAAAATGGGACTTGTATTCTAGTAGGTTCATTTTGAAGTCGTCAACAAATATCTTGATGTCATTAAAAATAATTGGAATGTGTACTTTGCACATAAAATAGCGTTAAATTTAAAAGTTATTTATAACATGCATGCAGTTAAAACCTTCCAAATTGCCTGGAAATAGACAAATATGTATGGTTGTTTTTACTGCATAAATTTTTAATTAAAAATATTTAAATAACGTATTTGTTTAAAAAATCTGAATTCTATTTATTTTTGAAGAAATTATTTTGAAAAACATATCCGAATAAAAAAATTGTGAATAAAAATTTAATTATAAAATTTTAAAAATTAAAGTTGGTGTAAGGAAGGACTGGTGTATAAAATACGGAAAAAGCTGGGTCTAACGACAGACGAGTTAAAATACATACTGTTAGTCACTTGACCACGATTCAAAAGAAAGTCCCGTTGGAAATCTTTAATTCTGGTGCACTTTAAATTAAACTAAGCTGTATTGCGCAATAACTTCCCAATTAACTTGGCAATTAACGATTTTTAGACGAAACAATAATTCTGCCGATGAAGAGTAAATCACTTAATGACCAAAGTGGATCAGTAGTTCCTATCATTTGAGTCCTAGGGGTCATTCGTAATTAGCTTTAAGCATTGGGTATTGATTTTAATTCTTTCCTGGGAAGTTTAGCTTAATTCCACTAAATATCCTTAAGAATCCAAAGTTATGAACTTGTCAAACTCTTGAAAGTTAAATCCAATTTTAAATAAGTTTGAGTTCTTGATGGCGTTATTTTTGGTAAAGATTCGTAGAATATCAAGGTCCTTAGCGTCTGGTTTTTTACAATTTTAAAATAACGAATCCCTTAAATTTGGTTATAGGGCGTTTTTTAAAGGGTTCGACTAAAATAATGCATGCAAGGATAAATTTCACAATCTTGACATTTAATTTTGTTTTCTGGAAGAGATTCATGTTTTCAAATTTCAGCTTCAACTATTTGAATTATGATACGGAAACGATAAAGTACAAAAATTAATAGTAAATGTTTCCAAATTTTAACTAAATTACTTTCACTCTTCGCATCACTAACAGTCATTGGTTCGTATCAATTTTCAAAATTTCTAATAACCAAAAACGTTGAATGACGGCAAAACGTGCTTCGATTTTTAATAACATTTACTAATGATTCGTTGTGAAAACTCGACGATAAACAACAAAGTCTTATCTTCGTCACTAAAAAGATTTCTAAGCGCTTTATCCTGAAAGAGTTCTTTAAAATTACTCGTTGATTAGACATTGAATAGCAGTTGATCAGCGAAACTATGCAATGGTATTTTGAAAGCAAATTTTAAGTTAAAATTAGTCCTTCAAATGTAGCTACAGAACTTTAATAACTTCCCAAACTGAGCAATTAGGATAGAAAATATGCACCAGTCGGTCTATTCTAATTCATTTGTACATTATGAGAAAATCTTTTCATCAAGTTTGCATATGAGATTTTAGTTAGCAGCGGAATCGAGTGTTCTAGGTTTTATTTTTTTCCCATGGCGCCAGTAGCTTTCGTGTTCAAAGGCAATTTATCGCCTTTGCGAACGCTCGAGGACGTTGCGATCTAGAACCCCTCTTGCACTTGAAATATTTAAGGTTAATGCCAAACAACATAACTCGCCATTAAATTTCTTTTATGAACAAATTGCATTACGAGTCTATTAACTAGCCCTTGATAACTTGCCTTTGATAAAAACTTTAACTAATTATAACCTACGAAGATGGGAACCAATGACTACTTTAAAAAATAGTTGATGTAGGTTTCAAGTTTTGGTTGGGAAAACTCCGGTTTTGTTCCTAATAAAAATTGACAAAATGAAAGTTCAACTTTAATCTAGTAGACCATTGTTTATAAACTCCCCATTGCACTAAATACTTTAATTTTACTCTAATAATTTTACTGTGGTAAACTTAGTCGCACTAAAAATCAATGAGAATTTAGCGTCAAAGTGGAAATTGGACTTGATATTCTACGAATGACTAGCGATCTTGAATTGTTTATCGAAGAGTTTTTCTGTATTAAAAGTTTTAACTATATCTAACGATCCAATGCATGAAGCGATGGTGATTCAAAATTGCGCAAGGTCTTTGATTAATAGTCCTAATGCGTCATTAGTTCTGCCAAACCCAATATCAGATTTATCTAGTTAAGTAATCTTCGAATCCCAGCGATTTGATGAGCAAATATATCCCAGTGTACTGGGATTGATTAGATTTAATTTTTTCAAGGTACTCCCTCAAAAGTGTGGAAATCGGCGGCCTTTTCGGGAGTTGGGTGTTAAATCCACTCGGCTAAGGAGTGTCCCTAAATAATCGACCATACTGAAGTTATCTATTTACATATATTCACATTCTGTAGCTGTTGTTAAATGGATAGTTTTTTCTAATTTGGTGCAGTATTAATCCAAAAAAATTCTGTAAAACTTAGAAATTGCGAGACAATTCCTTGTTTTGATTCAAGACTCCAAACCAAAGGTCGATGCGAAGAACGAATGCCTGCAACAAAATTTTCATTTCCAAAAACTGGTTTACAGAAACATTATATTTTATCAATATCGCAATCGAATATTAATCTATGTATATATGTATGCCCGTCTTCAATGTGTTTTTAAAATAACTAGTTCTTGTACATTTCTAAAAGTGTTATTCTTGGTGAATCGTAAATATTTTGTGCAAACGAGAACCATTAGTATTAAGCATGAGAAATTGATGCCCTTTAATGTATTTTAGTGTAAACAGTTTGTAATGGAAATACTAATTTAAGATTGCATAGAAAAGCAATTTTGTTACTGTCACACATTTGACTTGTTGATATGATAAGTTTTTTAATTAGGTTTCCATAAATCTAAATTATGTTAAACATACTTTACAGAACTTGAACCAGAAGTTTTAAAAGAACGTTTAAAATTTAAGTTTTCCTAAATAGCTATCGTAATTCCTCGATATTTCAAATGGCATTGCATAAATTCATTAGTAATTTTGAAAATGGATACACACTAAACTTTAATTTCGGCAGAAGCGTCTTTCGGAAATAGTACTTGTGTTATAACTACATTAGTTTGCAGATCAAACTTTAATGCATAAAAATATAAGCTTGGTTTCAATTATGTTCTAGTAATACAAATTATTACAAAATTACTTTGGCTTGATAAGTCCTCAAAAAAGTTATTTGCTCTCTTATACGAGTAGAATTCCAGCTACTATTAGAGTTTTAAAAAAAATCCGATTAACTCATTTAGCTAGAGAAAAAACACCTAAGCAACTTTTGCCTCTTCATTTTCAAATTCGAGAAAATTGGGTGGATTGTAAGCGCCCCACTTGGTTAACTTTTTCACTGTAGCAACGGTTGAGTCTCAAGTTCGTACAAGATTTTTGATTGCGGCGAAATCGAGTGTTCTAGGTCGCATTTTTTTTCTTTGCCGCGGCGAGTAGCTTTCGCGTTCAAAGGCAATTCATCGTCTTTGCGAACGCTCGATGAAGTTGCAATCGAAATATCCAATTGCACTTGAAATACCTTGGAACCCCCTAGAGCAAATAAGCAACCGGAGATAGTTCAGGTTTCGCCACATACGCAACCTTAAAATCCAAATGACAGAATAAGCATAGCTTTTAATTTTTAAAACTTGCGTTTTAATCTCTAATGCAAACACTATATAGATACAAATTTTATAGTACAAGATTGTAAAAGTAGCTCGATGTAATGCCGAATTCCCATATTTATAAAATTAGGTACGTAGACTTAAATAAAACTTTGCAATTACTTGAATTTTTTTGCCCATTTTTGCAAATGTTCGATTAATGAGGTTAAATTTGGTTAATCATATGGACTTAATTTAACTTCTGCTTGTAAAAACTAAGGAAAAAGACATTGTTTTTAACTTTTCAGTTTTATTTAACTGACAACTTCTAATTTTGAGCAATGCTTAGATGCATATAAATGTGTAACTAACGAATGCAAATGTGTGACAACTTATGCTTCCCCAATTCTATACTTCAAAGATAAACTACCCGTGATTCACTAGTTTAGTTAGTGGTGTTTTGAATGGGACATTCGAAATTTCACAAACCTACAATGCAGCTTAAATTTCGACTTTTGGTTAATTTTCACATTACAATTCCATGAAAATCACGTAGGCAAAAACAGTTTGTTTAACGTAAGAACTTGGCAATTTTTCTAGAAGTGGCTCTGCAGTTTCATTACACATACACTTCATTAAAACAAACATGCAAACATTTGTCTATAACATTCTGTCGAATAACAAACTTTAAACCAGTTTTTGGAAATTGTAAACTTCCTGCGACGATTCCGATTAATATACAAGAACAGACGTATTCAAAGTTCGTCAATAACTGGAACAAGGAATATCTGCGTTTGCTCGAGTAGTTTTTAGGTCCAAGGCACTCGAAACGTATTTCATTACTGAATTGTTCAGAAATTGGTAAGAAATAGCACACCAATGGAACGAGAAAGCAAAGTCAGACGTCGTAAACCACGAGAGTGAGTGTTTTTACCGGATGGGACGCATCTCTTAATCTAAAGTGTATTATACCGAATATTGAAAGTAAACTTTTACTTATATGAATAACATTTAAAAAGGCTATTGTTGAGAATGAATTTGAAATTCTTGCAATTCAGTTTTTACATGAACCTACAGAAAAGTTGAAGCATTCAAAAGTACTTGCCTCATCATTATTATTAATACGGCTTACCGAAAGGTCTCGGTTAAATATACGCAAACCTTTTGAATATCTGTTATTAAAGATTTGGGTTTCAATTAAATGTATTCAAAATTAACTATGTTGGTCTACTGTATAGGTAATTTTTTTAATGGATTCCTTGCGTGTGTTACAATCCAGTGGAATTAAATGGTTTGGAATGTGAATTTTTTCAGATTTCCCCTCTATGTTGCCTAGCATTAAATTTCTTTTAGCGTATTTCGTTAAAACTGTAGTCTGGTATATTTACTTAAATGACATTTAATCAAACCTGCTAGCATATGTAATTGAACCTGGAACTAAATTATAAAATGCACCTAAATATGAAATTTCCCGTTATACACTTAAACTAATCAAACCAATCGCAAGTTCAGCACTTATAGTATTTAACGCTAAATAATTTCGCAATTAGTAAAATAAAATATTTAGTGTCTAATCTATTTAAACTGAATATTTAATCTTCAAGTTAGTCTCGCCCGATTAATCTAACCACATTGAATTTCTAGACGGGGGATGCAGTGATTTTTTTTAAAAGAATCAATCTGCCCATTTTTAAGTCGACAGTCTCCTGAGAATCCGCAAAACCTTAAGTTAAATCTAAGTTACGATAATAAGAAATTCATGGTATTTTGCATCGAAGATGCATTAGTTTTAAATTGTTAAGAATTCGTTGAAATGATCCCAAAAATTCCCTTGGTCATAATAGATAATAGATACTTGTACTTTATATGCTCTCGTCAGTTGTGTTTTAAAGTTGAAATAGCCTAAAATTTTGTTTTATATGGGAATATTTTGATAAGTGCCATATTAAGAAATTAAGTTCTGCATCTAATAATAAGGTTTATTCATAGACATGTAATAAAATCTAAATATCACTTCTATTTTTGCTTAAAGTTTTTAAAATTGTGGATAATTGGGCTAAATTATCCCGTCAAAATATGAACTTTCGATAGTCAAACCATCTGGAAAAGTTTAATTTTAATCTAGTTTAATAAATCGTCACTTATGCTTTTCAAAATAACGAGTCTTGTCTTCAATAGGCCCATGTAGATCTAGTGCTACTTTAGTCCAACCAAACGTCCTCACCGAAACCGTTTACAACTTGAAATTTGGGTACAAAAAAAACTTCCAAATAACTTCGGTGCAAACGAAGAGCTAGCCTTCGTGTTGCACCTGAATTTATTTCCAGTGACTTCATTTATACTAAATCAGTTCTGTGAATATTAAATTTAAAGAGATTTCGTAGCCATATCATTACAATTAATACGCATACACATTTCAATTGGGAAAAAAATCTTAAAATTTTTCACCAGATGAGCATGTACTACATTCCACTTTAAAGTGTTTCGAAATTTAAAGTTATAGTATCAATTGTACCGGTTAGGTGTTGAATGACCATAGATGTAAATGCCTATAATTGTTTTGGGCATAGTTATTGAGTTTTGTCTATAAAATTTTTATTGATTTTGCGTGTTTATGAATGTGTAAATGTATTTTAAGGGGGGGTAATGGTTGATGTTCGTGAAAATATTATCGATTAAAAATTAGTGTTTCATAATGTGTTTTGTAAACTTGCCATATTATTGTGTATTGCAATTTGGTGAATATTTCAGTTGCATGTAAAGAAAAACAGTAGGACATTCTGTTAGAGTAAGAGTTGGTAGTTCAAAAGAGAAACTTAAGGCTTATGTGGTTCTGAATAAGTTCAAATTCTGGTTTTATTGTGTATATTTAAACCATATAGTGTATTGTATTTTTGAGTCGTTAATGGAAGTTCACTACAAGGGTATGACAACCCAAGTTAATAGTAAAGGTAAGGGTAAGTAACAATTTTTTAATTATTTAGTCATAAAGAATTTCAAAGGTATCTCAATGGGCTAGCTCATGTAGGGTGTTTTAAGAGGTAGATCTTAATGAGTGTGAAATTGTGCATGCACAATGGAGAGCATTAATCAAACTTTTATTACAGATTCTGCATGTCAAATTGCATAACTTCATTATTTTTTGCTCTTGTTACTGCATGTCAATGTTTCTATTTCAGTATATGCGAAATGTCTACAGAGAAAAAATATTGTAATGTGATTAATATTGGACTATGTAATGCGATATTGGACAATGCGAGTACTGTTTGTAATAAAATGCGAGTACTGTTTGTAATAAAATGCGAGTACTGTTTGTAATAAAATGCGAGTACTGTTTGTAATAAAATGCGAGTACTGTTTGTAATAAAATGCGAGTACTGTTTGTAATAAAATGCGAGTACTGTTTGTAATAAAATGTTAATTGCCGATTGTAATGTATTCTTAAGCTAACATATTGTTGAATAAAAAAATTTATTCACCTGATACTTGTCGCATCATTGAGTCTCAAAACGTTTGTTGAATGCAATTACTATGTTTAAAAGCTTAGCTTCACATTGTTTAAGTCTCGCAATGTTTCCAGAATAGGATTTCAATCCAATAGAGTTGCCCCTTAAATCGCAATTTTGAAATCCTTGTCTAAAATTGATTGCCTTTACTATATAACCTACTGCGATTGTAAGGATATCGAAAATTAAACATTTTGAAAATTTTAAAGAGTACTTTGTGATATTAAATTTTTTTTAAACATTCAATTTTTTTATGCAACTATTTGCATTTTTAAAATTTTAGATACTTTACAGGACTGCAGAAAAGAGGCCAATGCTGTCGTATATTTCTATGAAGGATTTTTTTTGTTTGAAAGTTCCCGGCTATCTATTTTTTTAGTCTTCGGGTACTCGGGTATTTTAAGAATTATCAATGTAAACCCATAATTTTCAAATGGGAAATGTACCATTAAGGTGATACAGTCTCGCGTTTTACTAGTATGTTTCAAGTTTGTAGTTTTAGAAAAATATGAAATATTTCGAAAACTTATCTTGAGTATATTTCTGGCATTCATCAATACAAAATTGTTACAAGTAGATACTAATAGATTTCATACATTGTCTATTGATATCCAATTAATACTAACAATATGAATCGACGAAAAAAAGTTGGCAAAAATTAAGAGAAACTCGGTTATGAATTGTTTGTTGAATTAATGTCGTACCGGAAGTTGTGAACCGGAGTAGTGCACGAATTATCGGATTTTGATATTTTTGAGAAAGTACGCACCCACAATTTAGGCCTTTTATATCCCCTAAGTGTTAAACAAAACTGACTTTCATACCCCTTTCCTCGGTAAATAAGATTGTAGGAATAGTCTTGATAATAGTTGTTGTATTAAAGTTGCGTGCCATTAACACATTCGCTGCCACTAAATCATCGATAGTCTTCATCGATAAAGGCTGATGAAGTAGAAAAACATCCTGTTTTTTTTTTTAACCTGTTCGCTACAATGGAAATTAACTGTTCATTTTTGAACAAGTACAAATCTTAGTTCGAGATCGTAAAATAGCAAGGTTAGGTTGAATTAACGTCACTAACTAAAGCTACACGATAGCTACCTACTCGTAAAAATACAAGGAAATGTTCCTGGCCTTTTCCATCCAGATGACTCATAATCTGTCACTAATAATTGAATTGAAAGCCAATTACCAGATTTACTTCAGTGATTAACTTTTCGACTGAAAAATAACATTAAATTTTCCTAATTCTTATTTTTGGGTGGTTTTTGTTTGAAAAAAAAATAAAACGGACTATTTGCAATTTTTTTATAGCTAGATTGTTGAATAACAAACTGAATCACTTTACGAAATGCGCTATGTCATGTGTCTGGTCGCCCTACACTTGAGACGAAGGATTTAATTTCCTCGTAATTTTAAATAGAATGCCCTCTTTCAAATCACCAAGTATCATTCCAAGCACGGAAGGATCGGTTGCAAAAGTTACAAACGAACTTGAACTCATAAGAAGGGTTGGCGAAATCGAAATGGTACTATGAATTTCATCAGAATGTGCTGTTATCGGTGAATCGGAACCACGCGACTCCTTAAGCAGTCAGTGGCATCCAACGTGTTAAGTGTCATGAAGAAATAAGATTGTCAGTCCCATAGAGCTGATGCATTAGTTTTGGAATCGCAACTTCAGCAAAAGTGGTGTATTGCCATGTTAGCCCTTTTTCCCTAGATACGGGAATCAACACAACAATGAAACAAATTTGAAACGAAAATGTTATCCAGGTAATTTAATAATATATATTTTTGGTTTTAAAATGCCAAAAAATATACTGCAGATGACGACACTGTTTTAAAACTTGAACTTCCAGTTATTTAATTATTGATATTTTGTCTTCAATTTTGTTTTTAATTGATGTTATGAATGATTTTAGTGAAAATGAGAACATGGCAAAGCAATTCTTTTTCAAAAGTTGTGATTTCACAACTAATGTCTCTACGGGACTGGCAGTCCCTCTTAAAAACAATATTTTGAGTTGCGAGCAAATACAATGTTGTGCAAGTGCAGCTTACTTTAACCAACCAATGTTTTCAGAGTCTTTCATTTATCTAGATAGAAATAGAGAAGATATCAGTATTTTCCTCTTTGTTTCTAACTTGTCAAAAAATGGTAATTACTCCATCAATAAAAGCTGCAATACGATCCCTAAATTCAAATATTTTACAATGACTCTCCAAATAATTGCTAACCAATTATAAAATTTGGGGTTTAGGTTTGTGATACACTAAATATTTCAATGTAAAAAAAAACTGGGGTTTCTGTTCATAGTTCTTAAGGGGGTATAAGACACAAAATCTTCAAAAAAATCAAAAAAAATATTATCATAAACAATAACACAAATGTTTTAGAATAATTTAAAACAAAAACTTTACACATCTCACGTTCTACTGCAGATATAGTTTTTTGTCATGACATCTGTGTTGGCCAACCACGTTTATAATCTTTGCTTCCTCGTAATATTAGATAGGAATAACGTTATCGAATCCTTAGTTGTTCGGTCGGTTTGGAGCGCTTCAGTAAGGAAAGGGATAAACTTCAAAGCTGTTTTTCTCCTTGATCGTGTTTTCGATGATTTTTTTTGACTTTAAATTGATATAACTCAAAATCTAATGCCCATAGAGTGTCAAAATTTTCCACTCATATTTTTCAAACATATATCTTTAATTTGTTTTTAGGGATTAGTTGTAAATAGTTTATTTTTTCATTTATTAATTTTTGTAAAAAAAGTGAACCCTGAGAAATTATTTAAAAAAAAACTTCAATAATTCTTTTAAAATAAACTATGGCAATTAATAAAAATCGGTAAAGACAGTTTGTTAAATACATTTTTCTGTTTATAAAAATGCTAAATATTTGTTTGCCAATAAATAAGTTTTTGACTTATAACAAAAATAAGATCACTTTTTGACACATTTTATTCGTTAAAAAAATAATGATAATTTAAAACCTTTGACTATCTAAAAGTGTAAGTATATTTAATATACATTTATGGAAAAAAATTATATTGATATCTGCAATATTAAAAAAAAAAGTTGAAAGTGTCCCATACCCCCTTAAGGAAAGTTAAAATAGTTATTACTTTTCACACTAGTTGCATAAATTTTTTTTAACGAGTGGATTATCTAACTAGCTTTATAAACCAGGCGTTGTAAGGGTGTAACCTTTCGGTGATTGTTTTTTATGTAAACTTTTATTATATACCAATTGTTCTCCTCTCCACTGGTAAGCGCTCCATCAGTATATATTATACTTTCCTCTCATTCTAACATCAGCATTAATTTAAAAGTAAAGAAGTCCGATTGTATCCAGGCATTTCTAGGAGTAGGCTTAAAATTGTCTGTTCTGTTAAAATTGTCAGAATAGCTACACTCTTAAAACAAAAGAGTGAAATCCACTCCAGTTGAAGTGCATTTTCGACACCGTAAAGGCATGCATATTTACTCAGACTGAGTTAAAACCACTCGTTTGGAGTGATCCTGTCGGAGTTTTAACACACAAAGGATCCACTCCAAAATGAGAAGTGCATTTTCCAGTCTGGAGGAGTGAAATCCACTCAGACTGAGTTAAATTAGGAGTGTTTGTTTTAAGAGTGTACTGCTACTATATAATGACCCGTTTCTATTTGCCCTCTTACACTCGAGAATGCCCAAAATGTGGTACACCTTCCACTCCATATTCGACCACTCGACAGAGCTGGGAAGACCAATCGGTAAAGACTGTCGCCTAGCATGCGACAGATCCCAGATTCGGTTCCGGGCATCGTCAAGATAACTGCCGACCTATAAACGGCCCATGCAGCCAAAAATGCCCCATGTACCGAATTATGCCCGAATATGTTTTGAAGTTTTCCGGGTAGCAGACGTCCAAAAGGGTAGCAGACGTCCAAAACAAAACACGAATTTTTATAATGCCATGTGAGATTACGGGAGGGGGAGGGCTTGAGCCAAATATCTCTATGGGGGGGGGGGGGGGGAATGTGGGTCAAGAAATTGTCAAAATCGCATCAAGTAGATAATAAGACGCTCCCAAATACATATATAACTTGTGACATAACATTGTGGTGCTGCCACCTAGCGTACATGTATGAAGTTATTGACTCTGAAGTCATATTGGTGCTGCCGTTTTCTTGATTTAACATCGTACTAGAGCTACGCAGTACACAATGCTATCTATGTCTATTATATATTATAACGACTACATTAACAAGGAGCATTTTAACTGCACCCCTTCCCTACTTTTGCCAAATTTGGCCGTGATACGAGGTGTTGTTTAAGTCTATTAACTGTATCTCACAAACCAACACGCATATCTTCAGTTTTATTATTATTACCTAAGCAAATTTATTTTGACGTACCACCACCAAATTTGGTAGTTCAGTCATTTTATAACGTTTATACCTGAGTATTTTCTTGGCGTCTCTCACGTAAATGTATCTAATTAAGTCAGATACATGAAAAAATTCCATCTCGTCCTTTACTCAGCGTACACTGTTAAAAAAAACCTGAATTTTACGTGCATATTTCTGTGATTATTTTCGGGAATTTACGGAAAGATTGCGTTTCTTCAACAAACAGACGGTTTGTCTGAAATAAGCAGCTTATTTCCGTTTTCCTTAAACGCTTGACAAGCGAAAACGGAAAAACACCGCATTTCAGCGTGCAGAATCTCACTCAAGACCCGTATTAACGTAGATTCTCCATATAACCTCGCACCCAACAGCTTTTAGCCTCGACACATCCGCCGACCGACTCAGCCACCATATTTTTTGTTTGTTTGTTTTGACCACATCTGAAGCAAGAAAGAAAAATATACAGGTATGTTCATTAATTTTAATAAAATAAGATTTTATTTAAAGATTATATTTTATATCTTTCTTTTCTATATATAGAATCCAGTTCTTGCCTCTTTCGTATTTGTTTCTGTAATCTCTAAAGTCCTATAATTGACCGTGGGAAGATTCCTGAAATTAATAATTCCGTTTGTTTACCAACACGCTTAACTAAGTAAATTTAATTTAAAGGTTTGAAAAAGCTGTCAAATGTATGAAATAAACAATGTTCACCTACAAACAAGTGCACATTATTAAAAAAATAATGAAATGATTTGAAATTATTACATTTAAATTCGATTGAAAAGCAATTGCCCTCGTGTAGCTCTAGTGCGACGATAATTCAAAACCTAACCTAACCTCGATTGAAAAGCACGGTTACGCTATCTCTATCAGCATAGCATGGTTTATTTTAAAAACTATGCAAGTATACATAACGTAAACTTTCTCTTTAATAAATATAATACTCTTTTGTTGATTTTAATGAATCAATTAGTGAATACGGATGTATGCAGATCACATGCTTTGATTCGATTCAGATGTTACATACACTATTATCAATACTTTTTGTTTTGAAAAATCTGCACTAAGAAAAACACAATTTCCAATTAAATGCAAATTTTCTAACGAATTCAAAATTTAAGAATTGCAAGTGTCCGCAGAAAGCTATTTAAGTGTTCATTTAGATATAGCTGCTAAGTGATATCTCATTTTCGGCTCACCGTCTACAACAACAGCAATAGTTATTAGCTTTTACTAGAATACTAATTATAAGATTGTATTTTATTACTAAATACTATTAAATTACATTTAAATTATTATTTTATACTAAATACTATTATAAAATAATGTATTTTTAATTTTGATATACATTATTCAAGAACACTTCTGTTTCTACCCCCCTCCTATTAAAAAATAGTTTCAGTGTTCCAATTATCAAAACTGTATTGTAAGATATGGATAAATCAATTAATTAAAGGTACTCTAAGATTCATGCCTTGTCAGCCCCATCCCCCCTTTTCACAAAAAAGAGAAAAAGCGTTTTTAACTCTGATATTAAATTATTACGGTGCAGATACTATGGAAGACTTGCTCGAAAAAAAGCCTAAAATTGAAAAATTGTTTAATTTTAGAAGTCTTAAGAGGATTTTGTCTGGTTAATGCCTGATTAGCACTTGCTTCTTTACATTAGATCTATTTATTCGAAATTGGATATGTATACATAAATATATTATTTTTTTAGGTGCTTGTTTATCATAAATCTCCAAAGAGGATCGAAAGTTCAGAAAAGGAAGAAAACTAAATCTGTAGTTCCTGCACAATTTTTTTTAATTAGTTGAGGATTTGAAATACCATAACAGTCTTTTTCAATTATAAAAGAAAAATAAAAGATGATTATATTCTGTATTTCTTTTGTTATTCACATATTGTTAAATTGTATCAGTGGTGTATCCAGGATGCGGGGATAATAGCTCTCGTCCCCATATACTAAAAAATTTTGTTGTTTTTTTACTATCAGCGACTATACAAATTCATGTATGTATTGCACAAATGCAGACACTTAAAAATTTATTGTTTTTGACTACAAAGGTTACTGTCTTTAAGAGTCCCTCTGTTAAGGGGTGTTCAATCCCTAAGACACCCGACTCATTATCCCCTACCCATGATTTTGCCCTGGATATGCTAACTGTAAAGTACAATACCATTTAGCCACAGAACAATACTAAATATATACACTGTAAAAAAATATCACAGAAAAATGATCAAAATTAGAAAAATTCTTAAAATTTTTTCTGCCATATTAAAATTGTTTTAAATATATGAAGAGTGGTTATTTTTAAATTTCAAAAATGTGAACAATGTCCTTTTTATTCAGATAATATACCAAATATGGTTAAAATTTTTCAAAGGATTATAATGTATTAGTTTTGAATATATTTAGGGTTAAAGGATTAGATTGTATTAGTTTTGAATAGATTTAAGGTTAAAATATGAAGACATTATTTGCTTTACGTTTTATATAACAAACAGGATGCATGTTTAATTTCCCTGTTTCTCCTGTTAAATTTTCCTATGCTAATATTCATAACACCATATATAAATGGATGTATTTAGAATGATTGAGGGTTAAATAGTATATAGAAACAAAATTGCCTAGAAAAAAGCAAAAATGTCTTGGAATTAACTAGAAAATATACTATGTAAGTTTTCTGAATTTAGAGAGAAATGGAAATTAGAAATTCATGAAATTAACAAGAAACAGCTAAATAAAAATTCCTGAAATTAACAGAAAATTTCTAAAACGGTAAATCCTGAAATTAACGTAGAAATTCCGAAATGGAAGATCCTGAAATTAACGGAGAAATTCCGAAGTGGAAGATCCTGAAATTAACGGAAAAATTCCAAAATGGAAGACCCTGAAATTAACGGAAAAACTCCGAAATTGAAGTTCCTGAAAATAACGAAAAAATTCCAAAACGGAAGATCCTGAAATTAACGGAAAAATCCCGGCAACTTGCTGCCAGTAGTTTTTCCGTTAATTCAAGGAATTTTTTTTAACAGTGTAAAGGTGAGACAGTGAACTAGTGGATCTTGACCGACTCCATCAGACAAGGATGATAAGCAAAAACAACTCGACGTAAAATTAAAATTCAGTAACCAAAACTGCAAAGCAAACTTCCGACTGAAAGTGTATATGGAGCGGAATGGTATAAATATTCAAAAGGTCTTTTTGACCCTTTCCTAGACATGAGTGGGAATATATCGTCTACGCTTTCTGATTTTTTTCTTTTCTTGTATTTTTTTATGTATTACAGTAGAGTCCCTCTTATCCGAAAGGTACGGGACCAAAACTGAGCTGCAAAAATAAAAAAATACTGCATATTTTGAGAAATACAACTTTGTAAGTACGTATTTATTTTTTGTGCACTTATTTATGCGTATACATGTCATATTTTAGCAAAAAAAATTCCCGAGCCTTTCGGTTAAACCGAATTTCGGATAAACGGGACTCTGCAGTTGTTGGTATCTTTATGTCTAAGAAGTTACCTGATCTCTCTCTCTCTCTCTCTCTCTCTCTCTCTCTCTCTCTCTCTCTCTCTCTCTCTCTCTCTCTAAAGTCCTTACATCGATTCAAATTGCGCTTAGTGTCACCTCAGGTGTCAACCTCTCCATATAACAAGAGTTCCAAATTACAAGATATATATTGACTGTGTGAAAGCTATGAAATGAAAAGTAGAAATGAATTGCCGAAAGCTTTATCCAGTTTTTAAAATCTGTTCTATGGAACCGTCTCTTTTTTTCACGTGATTTCCTTGATAGTAAATCTTTTACGCTTTGTTCTCCACCTGCATCAAGGACGAACGATTTGACTTATTTCTAAAGTCGGTTTCCACAAAACAGAATTTTATAAGTAAAGTTTTTTTTAGAATATGGTTTTCGAAAGATTGGGTATTTTGAAATCGCGGTTGAATATGAATAACAAACTCGAAATTTTAATTTTGAAATCTCTTAGTTGAATATGTTTGTTTATTCCTAGGTCTGTCTAGTGCTTAGGAATATTAAGTTTTGAGTTAGGTATTCAATAAACATAAAATGAAAACGTGCTCTATTTCATGAAATGTATATCGATTAATATTTCAAAAGTTTAGTTTTTCCTATTTAAACTAACCATTATATTTAGTGGTTTTCTAAAAACTACAACTATTTGTCGCAAAAGCTGTAAGTATATACATTTATGATTACACGTATTTTACTAATGAGATTGATTGTAACGTTACTAATTGGAATTTAATACGAATACATTATTCACTATCATTTTAAATTAAGGAGATAACTATACTACTCTTTCAAAATATATGGCATATAGGCACATTGCATTTTAACCAATTCCTTAAATTTAACAGTTTATTTAAAGTTTAATCGTTTGAAATATCCCCCACGCATCGTTTAGGTTTAAAATTTAGATTTTAAAAATTTCATGAAACCTATCATTTCAATAAAAACGACTAATATGAAACTGATATCTGATTATTATAAGACATATAAACCAGCATGATTTATTGTTCTCATTCATTTTATTTAATTTTAAATTACTACCTTCATTATTATATCATAACATGGAACAGAGGAAATAGAATATTAGCGTAGCATCAGTTTGCATACTAGAAGTAAAAACCAAAATTTCCCTTAACATAATTGCATTTGATATTCAAATGATAAAAAGTGTTTTACACATATTTTTGAATTCCTACTTAATTATAATTAATATGGACAAGTTACAGGCATGTTGCAAACTAAACGCCAATTGAATCCCTGCACGTTGAAATTGTTTTATTAAAAAAATAACTATCATTGATCTTTAGCTATCCGGGATTATGCTGATTCAACCGAATATAGAAACCACAACTTATTTCATTTATATTCAAATATTCACGTTCCCATGAAAATCGGAATTATTAAACAGCTGGTGCCCACTATCAAATAACCTCTTAGTTCCAGAGGTACACAACCCTTGAAGTTAACCCTTGAAGAATTAACTTCACAACTTCATTTAACAATTTTTCTGAACGCTAACTTTTTTACTACACTGCTCAAAACAATTAGGGGAGTGCATGATTTAAATCATTTCACCCCCAATGATTCCGTTTGGTATCATCATCTTCCAATTTGTTTCTCTCATTAAGTCGAAATCGTACTTATTTCGTCAGATGGAAGAATCATGTATTTTGAAGAATTAAATAATGTTTGTTTTAATTGAATGAAAATATGAAAAACATGGTAAAATAAAATTCACTCCCAAAAACTTTTATGAAACAAATTGACCCTAAATTCTTCACGCTTGCATTCTTAGAAGTCTAAAGTTTGATTTTACTTTTTTTTACAATTACAATTTTGAAAAAAAAATTGCTATAATGTATTCAAAAGTTATTCCAATTTTTTGACCCTCAAATTTTATTCAAAAAATTAAGATTTGTTTCCCTGTTTTTTACCATTTCAATCTGGATGCATAAGGAATCTATTTCACAAATTTTAAATTTTTATAAGAAAAAATAAGAAGTTGGAACTGGACGGGTAAACAAAAGTACGCAAAGTGCTCCCCTAATTGTTTTGAGCAGTGTATAAAGAATATTTGTAGGATTTTTCTTGGGAGTGATGATGATGAAACAGCATATGTAATTCCTATTTTCTGTGACAGTTATTGAATATAGTGTAACCAAATTTTTTTCAAATAAATTAGTTTTGCTGGAAATAACCACATATTTTTGAAGATTCCTACTAGGAGAAACAATGTATTCCAGCTGAAAATTAATTTTAATCAAAAGCAGAGAATGGCAGAAAATACTAATATTTAATACTCAAGAAAATAGTTAAAAAGTTTTGACAATGGCAGGTGTTTTAAAACTGTTGTTTAGAGAAGCGAGTTGTCTAATAAAGATTATTTACTGTTCAGCACCAGGAAAATATATATACTTAACATTCGTTTATGCTCTTTTATATTCCGACTTTGGCTTTGAAGCCCAGTTAGACCTGTTTCACAAACAATAAGTATAATGTTAGATCAGTTGTACTTTTTACATTGTACTTGATTGAAAACAACAGGTAAAGCCGTAATTACGATTTTTCCCCCGTCGCATATGAACGATCCAATTGACTTAACATTGCCATCGCCATTATCCGTCACCTGATGCGAACGTTACCGGAAACGCCGCGTATGAAACAGACGACTCGAAATCGCAGCCAGCGGAATGCGTCTCCCATTTGAAGAACTTAGTGGAAGAACGTGTTAAGTGACAAAAAGGTGAAATCGAGAAAATGAGTTCGAAAGTGTTTCGTTTGCACTTAGATACGTTCAAAACATGTCTCACAAAAGGTAAAAAATATACAAAATATACAATGTCGTGCAAGTGCAGCTTACTTTAACCAACCAATGTGTTCTGAGTCTTTCATTTATCTAAGAACTTGCACTTTTCATTGCTTGAAAGATAGAAACAAACCGGAATTCTCTCATATTTTTCTAACTTGTCACACAATGGCAAAAAATTGTTGTTACTCAAGCTGCGACACGATCCCCAAAATTCAAATATTTTACAATGACTCTCCAAATAATTTCTAACCAATTATAAAATTTGGGGTTTAGGTTTGTGACACACTAAATATTTCAATGTAAAAAATCCCGGATGTTTATGTAAATTTAAAATTTATAAAAATTGGGTAACTTGTTATCTTTAGAGGAAGTTATAACCGATTCATTGACACAAATATCTCAATTTTTGTCAAATGTCACTTAGCACGCTCTTCCACTAAGCTCTTCATTTGATTTCATCCATATATTAATTAATAACTTATTCGAAGTCTGCGCTGGGAAACGAGAGGAGAAAGTTCAGCAGAGTCGCTAGCTACACAGAGGGGCGTGAGATTCCATTCAGCGGCAAGTGGTGAGAGTACACGTAGAAAACTGTGAGTCAAGCTTGCATTTCGTTCTCATTGTATTAGAAGAAGAGTTCACGGGACAGCGAGGGCGCCGAAAGAATACACATTTTCGGTGAATTGTCACACACATCAGAGTATTAAATTGAATCCTTAATTTGTCTTGAAATGGATCCGTAGTTTGGGAAGTAACAAGATTGGTGTGAATAAAGGTAATGCTTGTTTTAAAGTAAAATTGGTATTAACCCTTTCAGTCCCAGTGATGGCATTTGCTATCATCATGTTTCTGATCATAGTTTAAACAAATAATAGGGATGACATCTATTAGGATTGATAAAAATATTTTCTTTTGGAAAAAGTTTGAAGAATCGAATGATGTGCTTTTTGATAGCATAAATGGCTATACACGATCAGAAAAAAAATTCTAAAATAATGATGCCAAATTGTTATTGGAACTGAAAGGGTTAATGCAACGAATATTAAATAAATGTCAAAAATTATGATTATTAAATTTTTTAAGGGTGAATGAGCCCGATTTGTTTTTATCGGGGGTCTCCACACCAAAGTCCCTCTGTAAATCCAATGGAAAAAATTATTTTCTAAGCCACATTTCCCTGGCTACATTAAAATATTTTTACAAACTTTTTTTATAATGTGAATGAAGCTGACTTACAGGTCTCTATAATCCCACTTCTTGAAATTGGGTCGCAAACTAATTTCAAGAAGTGGGATTAGAGACCCGTAAGTCAGGTACATTTATAATTTTTTAAAAACCATTTCCAAAAATATTCTATCGGGCTATCAGAATGGGGCTTAGAAAATACTTTTTTCCGTTGGATTAACACAGAGGCACTTTGGTTTGGAGACCCGCGGTCAATCGGGATCATTGAATGCTTTTTTCGTAATTAAAATTGACTCCTTAGTGCATACAAAATTAGATAACGAAGTAAAAATAATGTGCATAAAAGTTGTGCTACAAATATTTTCATTAACATATAGTATAAGGGCATCAAACAAATGAGTTAAGTGTTAAAGCAAATGTTAAAACTTTAATAAAAATGACATTAATCGGAAAATTATTTATATTTATTTCGATATAAATTTCAAAATATTTGCATAATTCATTTTATTAAAATATTTGTAAATGTAGTTTTAAAAATTCAGATTTATTTGAATACATTATATTCAATAAATCTGAATTTTTGAAACTACACCCTTTCATTGGAATTACAATTCTGAATTACATGAAAAATGGGCGAACTCTTATTTAAAATCATGCTTGGCTAAAAATTTTATATGTACTTATTGTCACTCATAAGGATTGTTTCCAATCATGGATTTAAAGCATTCATAATATGGTCCTTTTTTGTTAAAACTGACCTTTTTCGAACTTTCAATAATTGACTACATCTAATAGATCTATTACTTGCATTATTAAAGAGTGAAACGTCAAAAAAACATACGATGTTTTAAAAATATTTAATTTCCTCTAGATTATTTAAAGATTTAAAAATATTTTCGTTAATTAAGAAGTTTGGATAGGACGCTAACCTGTGTTTTCTTCGTAAGATGATTTTCGTCATTAAGGGTGTTCGGTATGTTGTATATCGGTAATGCTAAATTGACCAATTGCAATGTACCTTTTCACAATAACTACCGATCAGATCATCTTAAAATTTTCTGTGTGTCTTATACCAACCTTATATATTAATCTGAGGCTAAAAGTTTTTTTAAAAAGAAACTGTTAGATTTCTTTAAATAAAATAAGTTTTAAAGTACCCAAAATTCATGAAATTTTTCACTTTTTTGCCCCATAATTTTTTTTACTTTAGTTTTACTTAAGTTTATAACCTCAGATTAATCTATACTATGTATTATATCATATAAAAAAAGTTTACTAGAAAACATAGCATAGTTTTTGAGAAAAGGTACATCGAAGCTCAAAAAATCAAGTTCTGTGAAAAACGCGTTTAAAGTTTTTATTGTTAACCGTTCAGTAAGGAAAGGATTAAATAAAATGGCTTTTAATATCACAAATATTTTTCCAATCGTCTTGATACTTTGTGACAGTATTAATAGTGGTTGTAATAGTATTTTAAGAAAATAATTTTATTTTTTATTTTTTCTCCGATTTTGGGGTACTGAACCCCCTTAAGATGAATATTTACGAAATTCTTTACATATTATGCATCTGAGTTCGCAAATTTGGTAGCTAATCTCAATATAACTTTGTTTCCATCTTCATATGTCATTATTTTAAAGCACCGATTTTTAGCTTTTAGGTACACTTTCCAACACAATTATTGCGTGTATCTGAAAATATTTTTTTTATAGAAATGCAAAAGTCTATTCAACGTAATGAACCTCAAGTTTAACAATAAAACCTTCATAATTTTAAGTTATTAAGGTAGGCGAATACCCAAAATCCCCCCAAATTCTAAAATTTTTACTATTACTTTAATCTTTTCCAAATTTGGTATAGTGATTTCAAATATAATGAATAATACTATGTAGGCATTTTTTAAAAATTTAAATATAATTTATTTATTTTAAACGGTCTTTTTCTACTAAAAAAAGCAGTTTACGCTAACAAATCTGCCACATTGAATTTATATAATTATGTGTTAAATTCTTCGTTTTGAACTGATGCATGCAATGACCCTCTAGAGTTACATACAAATTACAAGAAAAGAAGTTATTAAGAAAAATGTCATAAATTAACCACAAAAAAAAGGATTTTTTTCGATTAACTTACACTTGGACATTTTAAAAAAAAATTATGTATTTACACCAGATGTTAGAGGTTCGTAGCACAGATATATATTGAAATAGCATCTGTAAAAATTTTCAGGTAAATTAATGTAAAACTTTTTATACTAGAACTGTTGGCGTAAACCCCTTTTTTTAGGCGAAAAACACCGTTTAAAAAAATCTATTTTATTTAAATAAAAAAAATTGCCTGAAAAGCATTGTTCGTTATATTTGAAATCACTATGCCAAATTTGGAAAAGATTAAAGTAATAGTAAAAATTTTAAAATTTTAGGTATTCGCCTACCTTAACCTAAATAGAAATTTTGCGCTTTTCTTAAATTAGAAAAATGGTTTTATTTTTATTCAATATTTTTTTGGAATATTTTTGGTTCTTCTGGTAAAGTATTTTGGTCTTCCAGTAAAATAGAAAAAGGGAAAAGTGTAAATTTAGGCTGAAAATTGGTGTTTCGGAAAAATGACATTTAAGGCTGGCAACAAAGTTATATTAAAATTAACTACCAAATTTGCAAACTCCAGCTCCGTATTCAAATGTGCACCATAGAAGTTTTTCGTAAAGGCACGATTCAATCACTAAGGTTTATATGAAAATTCTATATTTTGAGTGGTCGTTTTGTTAACTGTTACCTTAAGAAGCAAAAAAATCCAAAAAAAAAACCATGCAAATTAGCAGTGATATATGTTTTTTAGGATAAACCAATATTAAATATTTGTTCGATTTTGTTTAAGTTATGATATATTGCTGCACTGTCAAATCTGGTTAGTTAAAAAAAAATACTCTCTCTCTCTCTCAGAAAACATTTTTTTTTTTTTAAAGAATGTGGCTGTTTCAGATGATGTATCTCTCTTGTTTTCATTTTTGGAAACCTGTGATTTCACCGGTTGCTTCGATTTCACTCTAAAAATAAGCGTTTTATTTTGTCTGATCTTTTTTCTATTTTAGAAATCTTTGCGTGCGACTTTTTTTTATTCGTGCTATTTACTTAACGTTTTGGTTTGAATTCGATTAAATTGCAAGTTTTCAAACTGGATAGCATTACCAAAACTTCAATGGTGTTGGGAAACTTCAAGTTAAGATATTTTGTCTTATGAGGAGAAATGAAATGAAACTGTTGGACAGCAATTTAAAGGGATTAATTTAACAGAGAAAATTTTTATGAAATAAAAGTTTGTACATAACATTCATTTCAGTAAGGAAAGAAAATATTGTATTTTTTTCAAAACAAATGTTATTCCTTCAGATCCAAAAATAAAAACAATGTAACTGGTACTGTTGCCACTCACGTCGTGAAGAATACCCATTCAAGTGATAAACAAGCTTAATAAAAAATGTTTAGAAAATATTGTATTTTTATTAAAGCTAATGTAATTCCAGGAGGACCAAAAATAAAACAATGCAGCGGGAACTGTTGCCACTCACAACGTTAAATATGCCCATTCAAGGGATTAACGAGCTTAATGAAAAAAATGTTTTGGAAAATATTGTATTTTTTCCCCATAAAATTCCATAAAATCTTTCAATTACATAAAAACTAAAATGAAAACAATGCAGCTGGATCTGTTGACACTCTCAACGAAAAACATGCCCATTCGAGTGATAAACGTGCTAAATTATAAAAAAAAAATATTTTAGAAAATATTGTATGTTTTTCAAAGTAAATGTAATTCCCGAAGGTCCAAAAATGAAAACAATGCAGCTGGAACTGTTGCCACTCACGACATGAAACACGCCCATTCAAGTGATAAACGAGCTTAATAAAAAATTATTTGGTCTCATTCCTCAATGTTGGATGACATCACCAGGGTGAAGGTGTGGGGTCAATCTTCCCTCTTTTGTCATCTCCTCAGCAGCTGATGACAATTTCCCCGCCACTAAAGCAGTGCTCTTTTCCGCTGCCACCAAATTGAACCTAATTCCGGCAAATTTAAATCCATCATATTCTTCTTCCTGTTGTTCGGGAGAGTTGGTCAAAAGACAATAAAGTTCTTCTAAAGTGAGCGCGAATTGAAATACAGTAAACTCCCGATTATCCGCGGGTGGATTATCCGCTTTGCGGATTATCCGCGGGTCATGATTCTCCCCCCCCCCCCCCCCTTAATCCTTTTCCCTGTAAAAATTAATAATTTAACAAATCCCGGAAAAATTAAATTTAGTTTTTTTAATACGTGTTGAAAAAAATGCATTCCAAGAACAGCGAATTAATCTTAAGAATGACGAACACATTCAAGGAACGACGAATAAATTAAAAAAAAAAACACGAAGAATGCATTAAGAACAATGCGAACAACACTAAAATAAGGATGATATAGGAAACCTGGTGTGATAAAATGTGTTCGGCCAGGTGCACATCACGTGTCGATTTTTGCCGAAAAGCGTCAATTGTAAAATAAACTGTTTGCGATTTCAGTGAACTGCTTTGCGTGATTTTGATAGCAAAATGAGTGAGAAGCGAAAAAAAGTTTTTAAAAAAATCTTTAATTACAAATCAGAATGTGAGACAATCACGAATAACATAAGAATAAGACAAACTTCAATCACAAATAAGAATGAGAAGTTTCATGGTTAATAAACAGAACAAATAAATTAATCGACTTTTTTGTAAAATTGTATAAATCTTCATATTTCATAACTGTTACATAGTTTACCTTACTTTTATGAAAGCAAAAGCAATTTGTGGATATTTTCTTTACTTTTGCGGATTATCCGCGAATTCGCTTATCCGCGGATGCCGCGCCACCCAATTCCGCGGATAATCGGGAGTTTACTGTATAATGCCACTTGCTATTCTTATGATTTAACGACCATAAATTTGAACCTTGAGTTTATAGTTTTTTTCTTTTGAGGACTATTTTTAGGACACAAAAAATGACAGTTGACATTCGACCGAGAATGTATGATGACTAATATGTTTTAAAATGTAATTTTATCCATTTTGAAGTATGGATTACACTAATATGTCTCTTAGTTGATAGTTCTTTTTCGTACATAATCTATTTTTTGATATTGTTCTTCTTAAAAGGTCATTATTAATTGTTAAAGTATTGCATTATTTATTGCTGTTTTACTAATCAGAAAACTTAATTTTTTTATATATAGGAGAAGCTGCCGATGCCTTTGGGCACTTTAATTGTTTTTAAATTTCAATTTGTTTTATGGATACCATAACACTGTTGTAATGAACTGGTCATAAAACGTATAGAAATCGCAAACTATTAAATTATAAGATACTGACTATCATTTATAAATTAGGACAAAGCGTATGCACGATTGTTCTGCAATATTAGCGATTGGTTTCTAAAGATTTATGCTTAATGAAAAAAATAATTTAAAAAAAAGACTAATACCAAATGTTCTGTTTTGTGTAGTTTAGTTTCAAGTTTTTAGTAACAAAGGATTGTATCTAAACTAAGGTATTCTAAGTATTTTTAACTCGGAATTATCTTTCATTTACTCAATATTTATGTGAAGTTAGCATAATAACCCGCGGGATTCTCTGTAACTATTTTTGGGGGATAATTCACACACACACCACAGTGCCCATTTCTCACCATTTTAATTTCTTTGCCTAAACACTGTAATATTGTAAACATTTACTTGCAATCTAAAGAGTTTTCGCCTCATTTAAAGAATAACAAAAATTGTTTCCAGTAAACATAAATTTCCCATTAATGTTTCATCTAGCTTTAGATAATGATGACCGTGACAAAAATAGTTATTGTTATAAATAAACATCATTTCAGATTAAACAGAAAAAAGATTTTAGTGTAGAAATAGATCACTTTTGGAACTATGGTAATATTTAATTTAATTTTTCTACACTAAAATTGACCACAAAATATCGCTAAGGATTTTAAAATCGGATATATATGTAGGGCAGACTGACCAGTGAGTGAACAGGCCCCATTGAATGAACAGTTGGTAAATACATTTAAAAAATAAGGATTAAAAATCATTCCACTGGATGGATTTGTACCACTGACTTCCTTCCATCTCGTAGGAAGCTATTTAACATATGATTGGTTGCAATTGGTCAGTAATTAAAATCCAACATGTTTATTGACTGGACATTTTTGTGTTCATTCACTTGGCTTTTGTACCACTTTTTATTTTAACCCAAAAAGACCCAAAGCAATGCAATATAAAGTCACTTCCTTTTTTTATGGAATTTACATGTAATAACAAATATGTTCACATTGTCATAAACCAGAAGCTATATTTTCTTAAAATTTATGAATTTTCTTAAATCAAATTGTGCTTAAGTGTTGATTTACTGGTTAGTCTACCCTATCCAATGTTATACTCTATTATAAATCCAGAGGCAGCTTTACTGCCAATGCATTTTTAAACTCATTTATGTGGTGTTTGTTTCCTTACTCAGTGTTTGTAGTGTAACTTTACCCAGTTTTGTGGTGTAAGGTTACTCAGCTTTAGTGTAAGTTACTATGCTTTATTCCTTTACATGAAGCTGAAGGAAACACTTGCTGTCATCAGTTTTACAGAGCGATGTTGCACCAAACGTTTTACTGTTTTTAAACCGATTCTGGAATCAACATCAAACAACAAAAGCTGTCAAGAAAGAAAATCTTTGTTTTGAAATCTAAGCTATTATTGACGTGATTATAAAAATTTCGAGTCCAGTCACCTTTATAATTTTATATTGTAATAGTAGCTAGACTCAAGGCTTTCCGAAGGCTCTTGTTCCCATGATTATCTGCAGTGTTATTTGTAGTTATATCCCATCAAAAACTCGTTCCACAATACATAAATTAAAATCTTAAAATAAAACAATGTCCTTAATAAAAATTGCTACAGTAAGCTGATTTTAAAATTATGAGCGCAATCTGTTTTTCACTAAGGATAAGTTTTAGAAATATACACCAATAATCACCATAATCACGTCTAGCACAAGCAGGATGGACTTCAGTGCCTTGGGAAGATGCCTTTCATTCAGAATATCTTCCCCTCAATTTTGCAGGTGAATAAATAATTAGTTAAAAAAAAACATTCGGTACCGAATTCGGTACCTGATTAGTTATGGTCGCAGTAGGACAAGGTGTTAATTAAAAAATGATGATAATAAAAAACTCCAAAGAACAGAGTGATTTTATTCCTGTAAATAGTGTTGCTGGGGGGGATGAGGGTAAAATCAAGCATTTTTTAAATTATCTCATTAAAAACCTACCTTTTAACTTATTTTCATTGATTTTTTTTGTGTATAACATACATTCGAACTGTTTAGATATCGAATATATAAGTATTTTTAACTTTCCCCCCACTAATTGCTTTAGTATTTGACAATTTAGGGAACTTAGTTTCATACACCCATTTTCCCCCTGGGTGAGGGAAAATAGGGCTAGCCCAAATTTAACTATATGATTGAATCAAAAATCATTAATATAAAGTACAAATTGAAACAAACTCATTCCTGATATTCCTCTACACTTTTATTTCAAGATAGATATTTCGAGATAACAATAATAGTAGAATAATAGAATATTTAAGCAAAAGAGTATCGTAAACTACTATTAAATTGTGGCTCCTGTAAAACTTTACAGATTGCACCGAATTTAACAAAATAATCGTTATCGTATATTTCTGGAAATTATTAATAGTTTCCATCTTTGATTTGGTTAAGTATTTTACATGATAGTTAGTATCATTTAGTAAATTAATTGCGAATAACTAATTGCAAATAAAAACACTGCACATGACAGGTTCTTCTGGGCATATTCTTAAAGGTGCATTGATGAACTTAATACATTAAGTTAAATTTAAAAAAAATCTTATACAGTGTTATTAAAAAACTTATTTAATATATTTTAATTACATTAAAATGGTTTTTAAAAAATATCGTCCAATATGATCCAATTTAAGATCATTCCACCATCAAAACTCCATAACATCTTGCATCCGTAGCTAAGTCTAATCATACCACCACTTTACCCCACTACCTAAAAATAATTATAATTTTTTAAAAAAATCGAATTGTTCCCAGCTAACTACGCAGAAATACTATTCGAGAATGTGGCTATTGAATGTAACAATGCTTAAGAGCACGGTATGTTTTATAAAATAAATAGAACAAAAATTTTTAAGAGTGAATTCTAACAGAGCTGAAACAAAATTAGCTTATGAACAGGAATCTGAATGAATTAATGGTGTTTCCAGGTTCTAAAAACCAAATAAAAAATAATTAGAGATCATCTAGAATTAATATTCCACAGAAAAAGTCTAAAACAATTTAAATGTATAGTGGAAAAATGTATATTTTTAGCGTTCCCCCATATCACCATTCCCCCCCCCCACTTAAAAACTAATTATATGTTATAGTTTGGGTCTATCCTCCAGTCTCCTGGTTCTATCCTCCTCCATCAACTCGTGCCTTACCCATTAGTTTAAATTTTGAAATCGAATAACCTTTCAAACAGTCACAATAATAACGTTCTATCTAAAAAAGGAAGTTGGCTGATTTTACGATTAAGAACGAACAATCATTGTCAACACCGACGGAGAAAAGAAAAAGAAAAGTGTTCGAAATCTTCGCCACTGCACAGTGTCGTGTCTAGCCACCTTATTATGAGCTCGTATCCATGACCGGCGTAAAGTAGCAGTATATTAAGGGCGAATGATACCGAATGACCGAGGGTCTCCAAACCAAATTGCCCTTGTGTTAATCCAATTGGAAAAAAATATTTTCTAAGCAACATTTCACCGGCTGTTTTGAATAATGTCTCAAACGCGTTTTTTTTTTAAATAAATGTAGCTTACTTACAAGTCTCTATATTGCAACTTTTTCGAATACATTTTTTAATTTTCCAATAAATATTCAAATCTATAACAAAATATTCAAACAAATTTAAAAAAAGATTATATAGACCTGTAAATCAGCTACATTTATCATATAAGAAAAACCGTTTGTAAAAATGTTCAATACAGCCAGAGAAATGATGGTTTGGTAATGGTTTATGAAATATATTTTTCCCATTAAATTAACACAGGGGAACTTTGGTTTGGAGACCCACGGTTATTCGGGCTCACACGATTTTCCTCAGATTTTCCTAAGTCATCGTGGATTCTTTTCTATCAGTCGTGCTTACGAATATTAGGTTTTGAATTAAATATTCAATACACATAAAACAAAAACTTGTAATACGATTAATGGATTGTATTTTGATAATATTTTAAAATTTTCACTTTTCTCTCTAAACCAATCATTATATTTAGTGGTTCTCTAAAAACTACAATTATTTGCCTCAAAAGCTGTAAGTATACAACACATTTATGATTATGCTTATTTTTACTAATAGGATTAATGGGTTTAAACAGTAAAACGTTTGGTGCAACATAACTCTGTAAAACTGATGACAGCAAGTGTTTCCTTCAGCTCCATGTAAAAAAATAAAGCGGAGTAACTTACACTAAAGCTGAGTAACCTTACAACACAAAACTGGGTTAAGTTACACTACATACACGAAATAAAGAAACACCACAAAAATGAGTTAAAAAATTATTGGCAGTAAAGCTACCTCTGCATTAAGGGTGGAATCTAACTAGAGTATAACATTGGATACAGATGTATCCGATTTTAAACTCTTTAGCTATATTTTGTGGTCATTTTAGTGTAGAAAAAATTAAATTACCATGGTTCCAACAAGATCTATTTTTACAGTAAAATCTCTTTACTGTTTAAACTGAAATTATGTTTATTTAATCTTATAAATTATTTAATCCTATAATTGCTATTAGTAAAATAGCAAATTTGTAACACCATTCGCTGTAATATTAAATTAAGAAGATAAATGATACGATTCTCTTACAGAGACACTTTTGTTTGGAGACCCGCGGTATTTTGGTCTCATTCGCCGTTAAGAGGGGCCCGGGTGTGCGTGGCTAATGGGAGCATAATGCATCCAGAACGTGTATCCTTATTACGAGGGCTCATTTTCCAATCAGCCAGGAAATGGTTGGACCTTCATGTTCACAAGATCGGCGACAATGACGTCATTTAAAACAGCGGTTAGATGGTCTTAATTGGCCGGCCAATAGCGGGATCCTTCCAATTGGTGTCCGTTGATCGCATCTCGCAGAGTTGGCCCCCTTTCGACGCTTTGAAAAATTCGAAATTTACTTTGCTTTACCGGTGTTCGCAGAAGTGTTGTGTGAAATCGGCATTCGATAATTTTTTGAAAGATTCCGGGCGATTAGTTTGATCTGGAATATGGAACGGAACTGGTCAACAGCTGGTTATTTGGGTAAGATCTATTGACACTAATTTTTAATTTTTTCAATTTTTAGCTAGGTGTATTGATTTTTTTTTTTAGAATTACAATACGTGATTATATAGAATTTTATTTTTTGTGAAAGTATCGAGTTATTACGGTAGGCGAATACCCAAAATTCTAAAAATTTTACTAGTATTACTTTAATTATTTCCAAATTTGGCATAGTGATTTCAAATATAATGAATAATACTATTTAGGCATTTTTTTTATTTAAATATAATTTTTTTTATTTTAAACAGTGTTTTTCTATTAAAAATAGATTTTTACGCTAACAAGTCTACCACATTGAATTTTCATCCTATAATTATTAACTATGTGCTAAATTCTTCGTTTTGAACTGATGCATGCAATGACCCTCTAGAGTTACATACAAATCACAAGAAATAATGTTATTAAGAAAAATGTTATAAATTAACCACAAAAAAAAAAGATTTTTTTTTTCGATTAACTTACACTTGGACATTTAAAAAAAGAAAAAAAAACTTGTATATTAACACCAGATGTAAGAGGTTCATGGCACAGATATATATTGAAATAGCATCTGTAAAAAATGTCAGATAAATTAATGTAAAACTTTTTATGCTAGAAGTGTTAGCGTAACCCCCTTTTTTTAGTTGAAAAACAGCGTTTAAAATAAATCAATTATATTTAAATAAAAAAAATGCCCAAAAAGCATTGTTCATAAAATTTGAAATCACTATGCCAAATTTGTAAAAGATTAAACAAATAGCAAAAATTTTAGAATTTTGGGTACTCGCCTACCTGAATTAAAAATTTTCTTCATGGACAATCAAGGTTAAAAATTACTATGCAAATATTTTCCAATATATCTTGTTCATTACATTATTTCACATAATCTAGCCAAAGAAAAACTTATTGTAAAAATATTTTAAAATAAAAATCTATACTTAAAAAAAAAAAACATAAATTAGTAAACCCGCTTAGAATTTGCTAAAAAGTCTTTCATTGGTGATAAATGGAAAAGTGTTGTTTTTCTGATAAGAAAAATTGAATTTTGAAAATCGATGAGAAAGATTTTAAAAATGATTATTATTATTTTTTTTATTAAAAGTGAACAGAACCTGGTATTGATATTGTTAACCATTTTGACTTGAAGCAATAACACATAAATCTTTCTAAAAATAGAAATGGAATAAATTGTAGAACTGCTTCATTCCTCGGTAACAAAAATAAATGTTTTCAATGAAAAAACTTGTGAACAGTATAAGATGTGTTGATTTAGATGTTAGAAGATTTATGAATATGATAGAAAAAATTATTTTAACAACTTAAATTTCACCAATATTGGACTGGAAGGGTAAATTAGAATTACTCTGTAAATCTATAATTTCAATTTTTAAATCTTGAGCTACATTCTCACCAGAAAGAACTTCTTTTAAAGTTTGAACAGTTAATGGCTGGAACCTTAACTGTTCAACCACTGGATCTCGGGTCACCATCAGTGTTAATCAAATGGAGAAAAAAATATTTTGTGAGCCACATTTCTCCGGCTGTATTGAATTTTTTTTACAAAGAGGGTTTTATGGAATAAATATGTAGGGGACTTACAGGTCTCCCGACAATCGCACTTTTTGAATTTGGTTCAAATATTTTTTTAAATTTTAATAAATAATTTTACTTAAAATATTCGGAACTATTTCAAAACCTGGGGTTATAGAAATCTGTAAGTTATCTACATTTTTCATTAAAAAAACCGTTCGTAAAAATATTTAACCCTTTCAGTCCCAGTGATGCCATTTGGCATCATCACTTTCATTATTTTTTTCCAAAATTTTTATGTCCCGTTATGAGTTATGACACCCAAACACACATCATTCGATTCTTCACACTTCGTTCTATCAGACAATATTTTACATTAATCTCAATAGAAGTCAAAACTACTATTTTTTTTTATTTAGAAAATACTCAACAAGCGTTTCTCCTGATTTTTGATAAGTCCACTTCAGTTCCACATATTTAAAACTCAATTTAAACTATTTCGGTTAAAATAATTACTAAATTTTTTTAATAAGATGGTCAGATACCTTAAAATATATAACTCGAAGTGTTTTTAGGTAAATATATATTTTTTTATTTTGTTGTTTTCCACCGTTAAATAATTTTGGCATTGTTTCAAAAAACCATATAAAAAATTTTATGAATTTTTTTCTTTTGGAATTCGTATATTTGACCTAAAATAAGCTTATTTTGTGAATATCAGATGTTTCTGTAGTGTAGTAAATTTTTGGGACTGAAAGGGTTAATACAGCCGGCGAAATATGGCTTAGAAAATCATTTTTCCCCATCGAATTAGCACTGAGACACTTTGCTTTGGACACCCGCGGACTTTCTATTCTGCCACTTCGTTTTGTTTCAACTCAGCCAGCGTGAGAAAAAACTGACATAATGCAGCTGTTTTGACTATAGCTTTTTTTTTTAAGCCAAGAGAGACGGTGACCTGATTCGAGGCATTGTACTCAGTAAAAAATATTTTACGAGTGGATTAATTGTTTAATGTAAAATAACCCAAAGTTTGCGGCGGTGGCATTTTGGAAGATTTTATTTTATCCCGAGAAAATACAGATTCTGTGTCTAATTTCTAAAAAAACGTTTTTGTTTATAAGTTAAAAAAAAAAGACGGTTAAACTGGCTTTAGTAAGTTTTTTTAAAAATTAAACAAGGACATTTTTTGTCATACATTTAAATATAGAGAAGCTTTTTTAGAGGAGGGGGGATTTCTCGATGTTTTTCAATATGGTGATAGTTTTTGCATGTGGTTTTAATGCTATCACTAGCAAACAAAGTTTATACTTCATAAAAAGAACGTTATGACAATATATTTTCGCAATAATTCTGTTTGATTATTGATTACGCGTGTTTTTTCTAAGACACAGTTCTTAAATATTACACAAAAAACACATTTCCCCCCTGTTCACTCGATGTTAACAACTCAAAGGACTAAAGAAAAAAATATTTCTTATAATCTAGCATCAGTTTTGTGGAAAAGTTTTAAAAGAACTATTCTTATTAAAATATAAAAATAAAAAGTTAATAAAATTGAATTAGGTATAGCGCCCTCTGAGAAAAACCTTCGAAAAGTTTTTGCTTTATTAAACTCCTTTTTTTTAATATTTTCAATGTATATATGATTGTGTTAAATTAAACCTAAACATATTTTGATTGGAACTTAATAGTTTCAAATATTCCAAATATGGTAGACCGACCAGTGAGTGAACAGGCCCCAGTGAATGAACAGTTGGTAAATACATTTAAAAAATAAGGATTAAAAATCATTCCACTGGATGGATTGCAACACTGACTTCCTCCCATCTCGTAGGAAGCTATCTGACAACATGTTTATTGACTGGAAATTTTTGTGTTCATTCGCTGGTAAAAGAACTGTTCATTTACTTGGCTTTTGTATCACTTTTTATTTGGACCCCCAAAAGACCCAAAGCCATGCAATATAAAGTCACTTCTATTTTTTTTTTTTTTTTTTTTGTAGAATTTACATGTAATGACAGAAAAATGTGTTCACATTATTATAAACCAGAAGCTATATTATCTTTAAATGTATGAATTTTCTTAATACAAATTGTGCTTAAGCGTCATTCACTGGTTAGTCTACCCTAATTATTTGTGGACACTGTTACCCTTTAAAATAAAGTAATTAAAATATATAATCCGCTCCATGTATTTTTTAACCATGAGCAATTTATCTTGAATGAGACAGGTTTTTAACAACACTCCGAAACTCTTAATTAAAATAAAATTATATAACTAAATTTAAAATATTTGTATATTTTAACTATAATACTTCAACGATATGTGTTATTTTATAATTGTTGTTTATAATTATTATCAACTTCATCATTATCATCATCATCTTTAAAATTATAATCGTTAGTATCATTATTATCATTGCCATCATCATCATCAATTAAAAATATCTAAGAATGTTATTTCATTTAATCTATATACATAAATGGCGACTTCTGTTTGTTTGTTTCTCTGTATAGGACGCAAAAATTTAAAAACCACGCAACAGATCCTCACGAAATTTGGCCCAAAAATTCATCTCATCTCCAGAACAAACATAGGCTAAGAATTTTTCGAATCAGACCATTCCTTCTATCGTTTTCGAACGTTTTAAGGGGGAAAATACACCACTTTCGCTCAAATCCGATCATTTTTTCTCTTTCGTGATGCCATCAGGCAGAAAAATTTAAATAAAACTTTTTAGAAAACAATTGAAATTGAAAATGTTTAATTTATTTAATATTTGTTCATTGCCTTCAGAAACTAGATTAATAATTGAAAAAATAATTGATATGTTTTAAAAGTGATGTAATCCTACCAGTCTCCATTCTATTAGTTTATTGTGCCTATGATTTTAATTATGAATTTTTTAAAAGCATAGTTAAGATTATACTGAACTATGTTGTTTTTTGAAAGTCATTGCACTACAGATGCATATTATGGTTTTATGTCTTATTTTTTTCGCCAAATACTTTGCCAAACTCGCAAAGTTATTACAAAAACGTACCAAATGAGCAATTTTTTTTTAATGCTGGTTGTGCGAAGTTCATTGCACGAGAACTGAATGGGTGTGTTGTTAGCCATATCTTTTCCTCGCCAAATTCGCAAAAAAGTGCCAAATGAGCTAAGAAATATTTATACGGGAAAATACGAAGACTTCATCGGTGAATTTTCTAGCGTTTTTTAAATTTTGATTTTTTAATGTAATATAAGTAGTTGGATTCTGTACTTTAATAACGAACGGTATCAGCAACATAAGCTTATTAGAAAGCAAATAAACTTATAAAAACATGCAAATCGTTTGCTGTTTGCTGGAGTAGCTTATTTTTAATTCTTACTGATTATTTTTTACATAAATATGTATTCTCTTTAATTTGAGCTTCTTATCAAAGGTATTTTTGAAATTAATAATAATCTTTTCTATATCCAAGATGGGTAATTAAATTGAAAAAATTACTGGGTTATCTTCATATCTTATGTAACTCAAATGAAAGAATAAATAGTTAAATTGACTATTTAATTATTTTTTCACCTCTACCCGTGCAACGTCGGGGTATAACAGCTAGTTTAGAATAATAAGAATTAATAAATTTCTTCCAGACAAACGCTCCAATTAAGTTTTTAAATTTGATTAAAAAATACTAAATTTCCATTTTAATAATTTAAAAATGTTCCTACGATAACGATAAACCGTCGGTAAAAGTTAAATATTAGCATTCAACAATAAAAACAAGAAAAGTCTCACAATTATCAAAAATTTATTCTAATAAAGAATAGAAATTTATGTTTGCAAGCATGTTCTTCAGAGATGAAAAAAATATTTTACGCCATTTTTAGAGACTGCCTTCTTTTGATGATTTTCGATTAATTTAATTTTTAATGTCACATTTCTCTATATAATATAAAATTGTAATTGTCGGATGCTTGAAAGCCACTTGACTTACGCGGCTTCAGCCAATCAGAAACGCTGAAAGTAAGCGATGCGCTTGTCTTGTGCCGGGGCTGCTTCAGGTTGCGTCCCGCGGTTTTGGTAGAGATCGTTGCTTAGCGCTAGAGCTACGTGATGCCCTGGAGCATTCCCATGGAAACTAGCCAGATTGTAAAGATGAGCATTCCTGCATTGGTAGTATTCTCATATTGTATGTTTGTTTGCGGAGAAAACAAATAAGAATTGTGTAGCAATTTTAAGAGAGGATTCATTAAGTTACACAAAAGGAAGTTCCATAATTCTAAAAACATTTTATAATGTTTTTTGAAAGTAAACACCAGCTTTGATTTTTTTTTACATCCCTAATAGCTTTCTGGCTGCGATTGCAATTGTGCCACTGTGGGCAATCCATTGTTAAGCACATACTTTATGTTCCCCTCATACGCTAGTAAAATCCTTCGATTTTATTTCTAGATTGATAGATAGTAATTATTAGTGGTAGCTTGATAATTCTTTGTGTTTATGCAGGAGTGAACGCTTAAATAATAAACAAAATAAGAGTACATAATTACTATGGTACCATAAATGTAGAGTGAGTAAGGAATATTTTTTAATTAAAAAAATATTTAATCGATATATTATTATTAGAATTTAATCGAAATATTATAATTAGATATTTATTAACATAATTTTAATTAATTCCCATAAAATAACATTTATTAATTAATTACTTTTTTAATAATCTTAGTTTTTTCCCAGGATGGTAAATATGGGTTTTTACTATGGTATTTACTGGGAGCGGAGAAAATCATGCGAACCCTGCACTTTTATCAAGCTTTAATTCTCATACTTTAAGAGGGGTTTATGTTTTTTAGCGACTTCTGGTAAAACGGAACCACATTGGTTTGCCCTGACTAACTATGTAACAAATAAACTACAAACTAGTAACAAATAAAATTTTAATTAATGCATTTACATTATAAATTACTAAACTTTCATATTAAATTGATTAACATGTCATTAGAAGAATCAAAATGAGAATAATTTTTAAGCATTTTGAATTACGATCTAAAAAATGTGTTATTGTTTTGACACAAATTGACTTGTTTGAGGTGACATATTTCAAACAGCTATCATTCCTCTTTCATTTGATCGGTGCTCCGATTCAAGTTCTGTTCGTACGTGACATTAGTTTACCAATCGAGTATCGAGAATGAATTTATTTTCATTCAGAATATCTGTTAAATTCAAGACCAGAAACATGCGCATTGTAGCTTAATTAAACGCTTCATTTTTGCAATATTTTTTGTATGTAAAGCACAAACATACAAATTTTCATAATTAAAAATAATAATGGGAATATTTCTTATGATAACTTTAATAATGGGAATATTTCTTATGATATCACGCTCTCCGTGCTACGATTTCATTGGTTGTTTTGTTTTCTTTCCTTACCACTTGAAAGCTCATTGGTTTTTCTTATGTTCACGCGCTCCGAACTGCGATTTCATTGGTTGTTTTTTAAGAACTAAGTAAAACAAGCCCATTAAGAATTTGAAAACAATGGGCTTGTTTCAACACTTTGTCAAAGAAAACGAAACAAATAATGAAATCGCAAATCGGAGCGTGTAACGTTATAAGGAATATTCTCATTTTATGTCTATTTCCTTCGTATTACTTTCGTAAGTTTTCTTTAAAAATTGTCTCAAGTTGGGAAATAAAAATTAAATTGTTTGCTTTAATAATATTTGGTTATTACAAATATTAAGGTTTTTAATTTTTGAATATTTTTATTCTAACTTTTTAGACGAAAATGGAAAAGTATGGTAGTTTCGCCATCACTTTTAATTTTACGCATCACAGAACCAACCAGTCTTCGTAAGTCCACGCGTACAGGAATCGTTGAACAAGGATTGACCCTCTAAGTTGGCTTTTTTATTATGTTACTAAACTAATGGTAAAAACTGTTTTACATATACCAATTCATGCATATGTGTAAATGCAAAATAATAACAAGCAATAAAAACAATAAAACAAAATCTTCTCATTAATAAGTTTTTTCAAATTAACAAATTTTAACGTTTGAGGCACATAAAAAATAAACTACATTTTAATCCTTTAATATTTTTAGTAATACGTAAACCTTAATTGCAGTTACATTTGCAATCATTTTCTATTGTAAAACCTTCTTAATATGAGACACATAGATTTTCACAACTTTTACTATATGCGCAATCTTAAATAAAAGAACTTTGAGAAAAATAAATTTAATTATCTGAAGCTCTAAGTTTTAAGTAAACAATTGAGCAATATCAAAATCGGAAACATCTATTTACAAAACAGTTTTACACAGCGATTAGTTTTGTAATTATTTGATAACAGTTTTAGTTTTAGCGTTACATATATGATTTTAACACAACTTAGTAACTTCCAAATTTTTTTAATGTAATTTTTCTCGTACTCGATATAGTGCATTTTATTATCAAGTAAAAAAAATGTAAGTGTTGTGTAAGATAAAATTGTTGGAATAATCTAGTTTTTCGAGCTTGTGCTTTATAGTAACTTTTGCATGTTGGTTTCTCAAAAGTGTGACAAGACACACGATAATAGATTTCAAAAAGTGGTATTTTTTTGTACTTGATTATAAAAAGTATCTATAATTATGAAGGAAAGTAGTCTGGGCTGACTCATTCACTCACGTATGAACGCCCAACCAAAACTATTTAAAGAACGGATACAAAATTTTAGGAGCTTACTCCTTTTGTACTGAATGCATCTGCATCATTTAAGAAATGCGCTTTCGAAATTACCACCCTAAGAGAAGGATTTTATTTAAAATTTTATTTATAGATTTACTCGACTCGATTCTAATAATATTTCAAAATTTGATTTGAATTTATAGATCGTTGCTTAGTTTGAATGTTTACAGATGAAAAGAAATGGAAATTATGAGGAATGTTTATATACAAATGTGAGTGTTTACTTTATAAAAAGGACCGGATTCAGTCAGACATCAGCTTGGGGAGGGGGTGCTCAAAATGTTCTTATGGGGTGCTGAACTGTAAGGGGGGAGGGTATCGACTGTTTTAGGATTGGCTATTGAAAGTTTTTTTTTTTATTAATTGCATGGGTCTAACAATTACAATCATTGACACCTAAAGTCAAGAACATAAAAACCAAGCTGCTGTCAAAGGTAGACAAAAAAAATTAAAACAAGAAGTGTTTAAAAGTTCACCTGCATCATAAGTCGTCTTCAAATCCATTAACGGGCATTGACATCTATCCCCGAGTTTTCTACGAAATTCAAAAGGTAAGGTGTTCATATCTACCTTTCTCTGCACAAGACATGGTTCGGGCTTCTAAAAATGCCAAAACTGTTCAGGTGCTTGGCCAGACAGTCATGCACTGTTAAAAGTTTACAACCTGCAACCTCTATATAACGTGGGTTTTCAGAGATTCTCTGTGTCTAGTTTTTATGACTTTTACAATCCTACTTATTTCTCATAACTCCTTAATTAAACTCACTGAAGAACCTGGATTGACATACAGAGTAAAAGTTTACTTTATTTTCAAGTCACAGTTGTTAAGGGTAAACCCATGCAACGCCGTGTATCTTAGCTTGTGTTTTTATTAGCATGGTGGTCATACACTAACAATGTATAGAAACGTAATTTTTTGCTTTCCAAACATACAACTCTTTAAACGAACGTTACAAGTTACATCGAAACTTTCACGTTCGATGTAAACTTGCTGCCAACCCCCAAAATTAAATGTATATATAGAAAGAGAGGAAGGAAAAAAATATTTTAGGTTGAAACTTGCACGTATTCATTTCGCATATCATACATAATACATTCACATATTAAAAAGAGTCAATTGATTTCAAAAATACTAGAAAAATTCCTTTCTTTATTATCAAAATAATGGCTCTTAACACTTTTGATAAACAACTATAATTTTCTTTTCACGATCCTACACTATTTAAATCTAGAATTATTCTAGATTTAAATTCTATATTTTATTCTAGAATTAAACAAATTTTAATTATTTTTTGACAGTTGAAAAAATTAAATAACTTTAACAGTTTGATGTGCATATTTTATATTAAGTGTTTGACCTTTATAATTGTATTTATTGACTTTTCTGTATGCGTAATTTTCAGTTTTTGTTTCAGGGGAATGGAAAAGATGTCTCTGTCCTAAGTACTAGCGCCGCAGGAGTGTGGTTTAAATTTCACCCCTGCAGCCTTGGTGCTTAACACAGGACATTCTCAAACCTACAAACTGTTGCGTAATAAAAGAAATAAAAAGTAAGTAACAAGCACTAAAATATAAGTTTGATGTTAGAATCAGTGTTTCAGAAATTTTTTGAGATTCTAAGAACATGAATACCAATTTTTAACAAAAAGCTGCTTTTTTTGGGGGGGGGGGGGGATAAAGTTGGATTTGGAAAATGGATTTTGTAAAATGGATTTTTTCGGTATTTTAATTCGTATACTTTTTTATAATTTTAATTGCATATTTGTCTTACAGCAATGCATCAATCTTTATTTGAAATTTAGTGCAACTGTGGTTTTAATGCTTTCATAATCCCGTTGAAAGTTATACAAAGAAGTAATTAGATAATTTAAACAAAAGCTCATCGATTTCCTATTGACTTGTACGGAATCATGATACAGTAGCCTAGAACTAAGGGAACTTTCAGTTTTATGTCAAAAGTGTTAAGCCAACAAAAAAATCCTAATAATAAATAATAGCTCGATTTGCGGAAAACATTTCTGTCTGAAACATCATTCTGTAGTCGTTGATAAAGTCCGCTATAATAAAAAAAAAACCAAATATAACTTGAATAATCCAAAGAAAAATATAACAAGATGAAATATAACTTTCAATAATCCAAGGCACGGCTTCGCTGGCTAATTTAATTCTTTTCGGAATACCTTTACTTGGTGGTTTTGACGCCTTCCTGTGGGTTCTGTTCTTGTCCAGTCATCCTTTAAAGAGATCGTGTATGGAAAAACTAAATGTGCGAATAACGTCATATTTTTGGATCTACTGCATGAAATTTGCCATGGCGTTAAAGTCGCGATGCTGAGCAGGATGTTGCGATTTGGTTAATTTGAGTACCAGTTCATTAGTTAGACTCGTTACTTGAACACAGTTCAAAATTACCAGTGCCAAGTGTTTCCAATAGCCCTTGTATAGCTCTATAAGAACCTTTAACTCAACCAAAATATGAACTATTTTAATTTATCTAGAGTAGCTAGTTCAATTTCTCTAGGGTTACTAGTTTCATTTCTCTGGAGTTGCTCGCTATCGACTTTGCATAATAATACAGAAGAAACCACGAGCTGCTCCACATCAGAAAAACGACGAGATTTTCTTAATTATTTAATTTTTCCCGATTTACTCTCGGAGAGGTTGGTTTTACAAAAAAGTAATGGGCACAACAATTAAAGAGAGATAAATATGCTACAATTCTGGTGCATGCTGATGTTATTAGAACTAATAGCTTTTGAAATACAGCTTCTCAAAGCTTGTGTAAATTGCGAAAAATTTGCCATTTTCAAAATTAGGAGTTTTTACCCTAGGGTTGCTTAGGGTTTAATTCAAAAGTAAAGTTATTAGTTAAACTTATTTGTTTGTTGGGTAAATTGATTTTTTTTTCATTTCCTCCATTTTGATGGTTTATTTCCCGATAAGTTTAATCTAATAGAAAATTTATTAAAGACTAATCAACCTGCATATTTTAGCAAAAACTAATTTAAGGTATTGGAAGCATTTATTCGGTAGCTAATGCAGAAAAATCCAGATCTAAATAGGTTTCCTAAGTGCTTTAAAATAGCCATAAAACATTTTTAATGAAACAATTCGTTGTTTGAATACATACGTTACAAAATTGTAACAAAAAACAAAATACGTTTTTTGTATGGCAGTAATAAATTGCTCGTAATAATAGTAGAATATCTTCATAATTTAGCTATTTAAGTTACTCTCTTCCTTAACGTATCTTTTAAACTTAATTTATGTACTTAAACTTGCATCATGTGGTTTCTCATGTCAACATGTTTTTTCCTATTCAGATACTTGGTGAGCAGTTCGGGGCGACAATTGTTTTCTCTTGCTTCATATAGATGACGCCACTCAAGATAATAAAAGGCAAAAGTGCTATAAGGACTCTGCATTTACACTATACCAAAACCGACCTTAAGTTTGCAGTATAGAAATGTTCTACAAGAAAAAGGGTAAATAGTTCTCATTTTCGAATGCGAGAATCGAATACAAAAAGGTGTTTCACATTCAATAAACACATTTATTTGTTATTTCAATACATAAATTTATTATTTTTATTAGTTTAGCTTCAGTTAGAGTGTTATTTTAATTAATTTTTCCTTCGATTTTGACGTAACAGGGCGCACGAATATCAGGGTCAAGGGAGCAACCAATAGAAGCAGGTGAAATTTCGGCGCCAGCAGCGTTGTTTACGCAGTTTCCTCCGCCTAGTACATTTCTCTGCTGCAAACTTAAGGTCGGTTTTGGTATAATAACAATGATTAATCACAAACAAGACTACATTTTGGGCCAACCTAACTTGGGTAAAAACAAAGATTAAAAAGGCAGATGGAAAAGGGCGATTGGTCCGTTAGTTGGGAACTCCTGTAAGGAAATATTTACATACAAAATGATCTGAATACAATTTGACAAAAATACACTTTTCATTCGGATAAAATTGCTACATTTTCTCCAATAATATTTAAATCTGTTAGACCTTAAACGAAATTAATGTTTTAAACATGTTTTCTGGATGGATTCACAAATAATTTATGGAACTCTTTACATGCGCGGAAGGATCTTGATAGCATATTTCTATTTACCCAACTTATATTGGCAAGGAGTCTTTCTTGACAATGCAACGATTCATGTTTATGTTGTACCCACTATTCAATTGACAGTTTCCTTTTGCTACTACATGCTCGGTCAATCATTCTTAGACTGAGGAGTAGGGTAACGTGGTGTTGGTTCTAAGGCGTCAATCCATGGAGCAATCCCATAAGGTGTCAATCCTGATATTGCGTAGGATTTCATCATAAGGTTTCCAATTAGGTGCTATCACAAGAGCCGGTCATTTGACCGAGTTATAAAACTATAAACAGTTTAATAGCAAATAAACGTTGAGTGCAATGTTAAATCAGTTTTTAAAAAAGTTCCTTCATGTCTTTGCTATCTCTTCAGGTGGTTCAAATTTGGAGGGCCGAGAATACAAGTGAACCATGTCCATAAATAGCTTCTTTTTGATACAGAGGTTTAAAGTTATAGTTCTAACAAAATTACTTCGTAAAATTTTTTTAATAGCTGCTGCCTAGCTGATGATGATATTATCTGGACTTCTTTTTATTATTGTACAGAAATTCTACATAGTTAGGGCATGCGTGCAATTGCACTGCTAACTCAGAAATGACAAAAAGTGAACTTGTATTCTAAACTCTCCATTTATTCAAACTATCCATTATAGTTAGCAGAATCCCAACAACAACGTTACTGTGGATCTACAGACCGAATCCAGCGTGGGTAGTAGTTCTGACGGCTAAATAAAGACCATCAGCGCATCTGCATATCCCGCATCTGACCACAAATTATTATCTTTCATACTTTTATTCATTGTCGCTCTAGAGTCTAAATCTACACGAGGGATATTGGCGACGAGCGTCAAGAGTCGTAATTTAGAACAACAGCAAAGTGATGAGCCGACAACCTGAGTAGGCACCCAACGCAACAGTTAAGGGCGACATCGTACGCAGCGTTGGGACTTTAGAGCATATTTAACGTGCACTCCCTCTACACGTAGTGTCCTCAAACGTTTTTTATGAATATTAAATAAAATTTAACCTATGTATTTGATTTGTTTTTGTTTATTGAAAATTTTCCTTAATTTTTAACTGTTACCTAATTATGCAAACACTTTAGACAATCACCATTGTTAAAAAGTACTAATTTCATTCTATTGTCTTTATTAAGAAATAGGTAGGTTTATAACAGAATCTGACATTTAAACAAAACACAGTATTTTATTTTATAATAAACATTTATATGTTAAATTAGGCTAGTTTAATTTATTTTCTTTCAAAATTTTAATAGTTATCCCTTATTGTGTATAATTTATATATATTATGGAGAACAAATGTATAATATTACTCTCTTCTAAATAAGAAATTCTTCTAAAGCAAGATACTTCATATTCTTTCGCCAAATTGCATATGGTATTATTTTATGTGTAAAATACTGGTTTATAATAACTCTAGCAAAATAATGCATGTCATTCGTACAGACTTTTAATCACTAAAAATTTATTTGCTCCATCATATGAAAGCACTTGTTATAAATTACATAATTTTACAAAGCCACTGATGATCTCGTGGAGTGTCATAGAATTCTAAAACTGCCAAAATTTTGTACCCTTAGTTTTGATCCTTTCAGGTTAAAAAAAAGTAGGCTTTTAAAGGAAATGGGATTTTTTTGTCTGTATACTTATCTGCACTATTAGGGTTTCAATGAGTATTAAAATAATATTAAAGTAGGCCATTCCAGTTTTTTCAGAACTTTTTGTTATTATCATAAAAAATTGGGAATACGTATTAATCAGAGAAATATTTTCAAATTATATTATTCATCTAGTGCAATACAAACACCTAAAAAATACAGAATGGTGCAAATTAAAGTGGCACCGTCATGGAGACAAGAATAAGCTAATTTTGTTGCCAAGTCAAAAACCAATGCAAAAGCAGGTTTGCTAAGTAAAGCTATCAATATTAAGTCCAAACAAACACTTGGCGATTTATTTGCTGTCAACTATGGTATAGTTTGACAAGCTAGCAATATAAACTGAAGGATGTACAGCAGTGCAAAAAAAGATTCCATTAGTGATTATTCAGGCCGTGTTTTATTCCAGACAATGTGTCTTTTTGTTTTTGTTAACACAAAATATTCGTAATTGATTGCAAGGCACAAAATTTGCTTTTGGGGCCGTCTTTATACAATACGCACAAAAATCTGAACTCGCCAATAGTCCATGAGTAGCTCCAATGTGATGCTAATCCAATCCAACCAATGCAAAAACAGGTTTGCTAAGTTTTGTCATTACAGGCTTAAATAATATTGTATTTCAACCTGAAGGCTTTTAGGTGGCTTCAATAGTTTTTTCTCTCTAAGCATTTCAATGCATTTCTATCACTACCCCGTAGCCACACTTTTATTTGCGCCACCCTGTACTAAGGAAACATATGAATTTTTAGTTTTAAAAATGTGCACTAAAAAGTAGAAATAATAATTTTGAAGAGCAAAAAGTTGTGAGCATAGAACTTATAAAATGTTGATTTCCTTGAAATTTAGAATATATTTTTAGTGAACGTACCTAGAACAAAATAAAATTTTAAACATCTAAAATTATTTACATCATAAAATTTTTATAAATCAACAGTTTGGTACAAATTTCTTTGAGTAAAAAAATAGTGACTTTTGGGTAGAATCTTTTTGGGTGTATCTTGGGTGACGAACTTCAAACGCCCTTGAGATTTCTTTGAAGGTGAATCTTCATCATCTACTTCTTCCCTGAAAAAAATTACTATGCTGTACTACAAAAAGAGAAGTCGGATACCTTTCAAATACTGGGCAGTCTAGCGATTATGTTTCCAAACCGACACCAATACACAATTGTCACAAACTGACACTAATACAGTAAACTCCCGATTATCCGCGGGTGGATTATCCGCTTTGCGGATTATCCGCGGGCCACTATCCGCCCCCCTCCCATTTTACTGCTCTGCTCAAATATAAAAAGTTTAAAAAAAAACGAGATAAATGAAATTTATTTGTTTCAAAACTTTTTGGAAGAATGCATTCCAAGAACGACGAACACATTCAAAGAACGAGGAATAAGAACAACGAATGTATTTAAATAAAAATGACTTATAGGAATTCTGGTGTTCAGCAGCCAGGTGTTTTTGCTAATATTCCCGCTATTTTAATTGGATTGCTTAAAGTGATTTTGATATTATTAGCGAAATGCGTGAGGAACTACAAAAAAGTGGTCTTGACAATTCAAGACGAACTACAACTCATTAAAAAAATGGAAAATGGATCCTCTAAAAATCAAATGTGCTTACTGTATGGCAGAGGGGAAACGACAGTAATAGACATTTTGAAGTAAATTTGTACATTCTATATTCGCTTACTGTAATTTACTTTAATAAAACCCTGAAGAAATTTTGTTTATGGGCATTTTCTTCATTTTTGCGGATTATCCGCGAATTCGCTTATCCGCGGAAGCCGCACCACCCAATTCCGCGGATAATCGGGAGTTTACTGTACTTATTACCCATAAGCATAATAAGTTTATATATTTTTAGAGGCCTGAGGGAAACCGGAAATGCTGACTAATAATTTATAAATTTAGGCAGAAAAAAGGCATGAAGGTATTTACTTATAAAATTTCATAATACTGTTTCACACCAAAATTACTTTTTTAAATAGCAACAAACTTTAACGTAAAGTTTTTATTTGATAACCACTATACACTTCGATTAAGTCTTCTGCCCTGCTAGTAATTCAGTTTGAACCATTTAAGGACCACTCGACTGGTTATTTGTCATTGTTAGGGGTGAAAGACATAGTTTTGAGTTGAATCCAAAGATTTTACCAACATCTAAAGGACAGTGGATAAATTTGAGTTTTTTTTATGGAGGCCAGGTCTTTAACGGGTAAACTATGCTGCATGTAAGTAAATGTCTCATTTCAGCAACAAAAAAACTTATTTTAACTCATAAACGATGATGCACAAGAAAATGTGCCATGCAAAAATAAGATTTCTGCTTTTAAGGTTATCGAAATAAACAAAACATTAAAAAATTGAAGACTGAACTGCTTAAAGTTTATATAGCACAAATTGAGTTACACAACAGTGAAATTTTAATAACTTAATGGTAATATTTTTATTTAGTAAGGAAGATATTAATAGTATTCCCAAGTACATAAGTAAAGTGTTAATAGGTCAAGTTCAACAGAATAATGTAAGTATATCTCCCCAAAGTGTCAGCAACAAATTTAGCGTCCCTACTCAAAACCTTAACCTTTTAATTAGCGAATTTAGGGTTTTTCAGGATAGTTTTATGAGATTAATTTAATAATTCAAATAAGCTTTACCAAAAATATAGTTTTACAATTTTTTAAAGACTAATCTATAACTTAACTTGAAATAAGACTGTTCGTGAATGTTTTATGTTACTATGCAGATAAAATAAGGTTTAAAAAAATAAATCCTCCATAATAAACATGGGAAATTATATTATTTAAATTTCAATAACTTTTTAAAACATTAAGCAAATCTTGGAATCAATGAATAATTCTTTTATGGGCCTCTAAAACAATGATCTGAGAAGATTTTTATGGTTAAGGTCCATTGAAAAATTTGAGTTCATTATGGAACCACCATTGCCATTCTCTTATAAGGAAACACAATGATTAACATAATTTGCTCAAAATCTTTTTAGAGGCCTAAGATTTGGAAATATTTTAAGTAAGCCCTAAGTGTGTCAAATTTTGCTTAGATAAATTCAAATCATTGTATTTAAAAAAATAAAATGGCTGTACAAATTATTTTACAGTCGGAAAATAAAGGGAAAAAATATTACCAAGCTAATGAATTAAACGATACATAATTTTAAATAATTACGTATCAGAAAATACAAACCATTCAACTTTGGCAGCACTCTGTTCTAGGATTTTATCAGCTGTTGACCAACTAAACCTCACAAGTTGAGGAAAACCAAACACTGGATCCATGTTATTTACTAAAAACTTTTTTGTAACAGGATCTGAAAATAACAAAATGGTTTATTGAAGTACATATTTATGGGATGTAGGTGTGTGTATTTAAATGAAGAGTACAGAGGAAGAACCACTTTATTTTGTTGAAGGCTTTCCTTAATAGCCTCTTTGGGGATGATAGCGAGAAATCGAATAAACCTGTAAAGAAACCGGTTACTTGCTTTGTTTATCTTTTGCAGCAACCTTGATTCACGCCAGAGATCAGTGGATACGAGTCACACGTTTGTACCGCAAATGAAGAACCAAAAGAAAAACCAGGTTCCGGTCGCCAAAGTCCGCCAAGCAGACACAATTACGGAAAGACTCTAAAGAAATCAAGCTGTTCTTCCCCTGTACTCTTCAAATGTGTAAGAAAAGTGTTTTACATACATGACATATTATAACTTAACCCCTCAAAAACTTATATTTTTAACCCCAATTAAACTTAATAACTTAAATTACCTTTTTCACACACCCTTAATATCACTAATTAATATCTTTAACATCCCACACACCATGTTGGCGACATAGAGTCAACCAGTTCAATCATTATCAGTGAAACTCTGCTGAGTCATCACCTTTAACGTTAACCTTCCACCACCTTTTTCCATCACTAATATTAACTTTTGATAGGTCAATGGGGAACTTGCATGGATCGGGAAACAGCGAAATACCATTTGTGAATGAAAGTCCATGCGATTCTGAGAACATCGACATAAATTTTACCTCAATCCGACCATTAGTTTATTTTTAATTAATTTTCAAAGTTTGCGCTAAACCCAGCGCCTTTCGAAAACGCTGCCTCTGGCCTTCCCTCCCCGCGTGACGACACACGACGCAACTGAGAAATAGTCCGGTCAAAATAGACAAAAAAATAGGGGTAGGTTTGCATAAATTCGCACCCAGCTATATTTTGGTATACATCTTTGGTACACTATTATAAGTAAAATATCAAAAGTCCCCATCGATCCCACGTCTGCGTTTTTGGCCTATAACTTTTTTCCTAAGCATTTTTGAATATAACTTTTTGACACAAAGTTGTAGAAAACAAAATTTTCTTCAAAATAGGTATGAAAAGTTTTTATGTACGACAATTAGTTAAGGAGCTACGAAGCAGCAAAAAGGGTGTAAAATCGAGTGTTTCGAAAAAATATTACGTTCTAACGACTTTCTATAGCCGTAACTCACATAAAACTTTATTTTATCAATAAACAATGATTTTACAAGTTGTAGAAAATTTAATTTCCTATAAAATACTTTTATCAAATATAAGTTTATTATATATTCCAAGAGGATAGGTTAAATTTACACAAACCCAAAAAAGGTTCTATTTCCACCCGACGATACACTGTTTTATTTTTTTGAAGGTAGCTCTTTCCCATTCTATTTTTTACTATTTTTGTGAATGCAAAACTTGTGGAAAATTATTTTTTCTATAAAATGGTTCTGTTTTGTGTTCCATGCGATAAAATGTAACGGAGCTATGGTGTTCGAAAAAGGGCGTAAAATCTTGAATTTCGCCGAAAGAGTTTTTTACCACTTCAAATCCCAATAACTTAAACAAAAAACTTCATTTTAGTGGAACATAATTATTGTGGAACTTGAAGGCATCATCATTTATTATATTGGTACGGTCTTAAAAGTTATTTTAGATTCAATACCAAAGAATTTTGGTATATTTAAAAAAAACCGAAGATGTTTATTTATTCAAATGAAAAATACATGTGATTTTGATAAAAGATTTCAATTTCATTTCAACAAATAGTTTGAATAAAAATACTTTTAGTTTAAGGAACATCTACTAATTGAACTATGAAAAAAATAAGGTAAAGAGTATAATAGAAAATGATTAATTTTCTATTGTACACTGCATTACGTTCATTACGTTTTTCAACCAATTTAAATACTGATGTTTTACCCCTTCTGAACATTGCTGAATGCTGACGTAGTATCGCAGCCAGTTATTACACATCCAGAAAAATGATTTTCCAGATATGATTTTGACATTTTGGATAAGCAGATAAATTCTTCGATGATTATGCTTTTGATTATTCATGAGTATTACTAGGTTTCAAAAAATAAACAGTCTTATCAAGTGGAATTCGTGCATTCAGTAGTATTTTCTATTAGTTTTATTAGATAATTATTTAATAAAAATGGTACAATTAGTCATGAATAAAATAAAAAGAATTATTTTTTAATTTTGGGAAAATTTTAATCTGATAGATAATCTTCAAATCCTTCTTCAACGCAAATGTCAACAAAAATGTCTTCGCTTTCTTCTTCATCTTCTTCCTCTTGCTGAAGATCTAGGAATAGTTCACGTAAAGATGCATCGGTTATCTCCCATATAAGAATCCTCATATGTTGCATTTGAATCAACATTTAAACAAGATTGGTCATGGCAATTGGTACATACTAAAGAACAATATAATCCGACTTTCTTACAGCCACAGTTTGCACTACAACCCTTTTTACAATTACAAAATATTGTATGTTAAGCAGTTTTTCTGGAGCAGCTGGGAGTAAAGTTTGAATTGGCCCCATAATATCATTTACTAATTTCCAGCCCCAGTCTTCTGGGTTCAAATTATTGCAGACGATTCAGATGATATATTCCTGCTGGGTAAGTCATTTTGGCTGTATTCTAATGAATGGTTCCTTCATGACCGGTTGATGTTCACTTCGAGTTATCGAGACAGTTTTTTAAAGAAAAGTATAGAAATGATCCGAGACTCGACTAAAAGTTCGAGTTAAGATATCCGATGACCTTTTTTCAGCAAAAATCGACTAAATATCAAACATTTTTTTTTTTGCATTTTAATATAAAATAAACGTTTAGCATTCTTTATCTGTTTCATTTTAGTTTCTAGTTTTTAATAGAACCGAAGTTATAACACTTTAAAGCTTTTGTTTGTTTTTGCATTTTTTTTTTCAAAACGCATTACGCAAAACATAAAAACTGAAGTTCTTTATTATCAATTGCTTTCAAATTTTTAGAGTAGTTTTGTAACAGTCTGAAGAAGGTTTTGTACTAGAATCGTGTAAAATTCAGAATTGGATATTTTAAAACTATTTATATGCTTGTTACTCTCTTGTTCCTATGTGTTTTCGATGTAATGCTTCAAACTTTCGCCTATAAAAAAATTTGGGAGCTGATATCTTAATGATTTTAGTTCATGACCTATATTAATGTTTGTTGTGCATATTTAAATTTAAACGATGAAAACTTTTTTAAAGATATAATGTTTTGCGTAAGCGTAATTTTTGAAGCAAATTTTACTATAATTTTCCACAAATACAAAAAGAATCCAAAGAAATTCTAATCCAACGACATGGTTGGAATAGAATTTTCAGAAACTTGCTGTCAAAGCTGATTGGCCACCTTAATGGATTTTTCGACTTATAGGAAGTCGAGTTATCGAGATTGGACTGTATTTGTGAACTTTGAATTACAATAATTTTTTTAGCAGACATGGGATAGGTGAGGACTTTTTTCTACGCTATAATAGTGTACCAATGACCTATACCAAAATTTAGCTGTATGCAATTTTTTTTAATTAAAATGTCTATTTTGACCGGACGTGATAGCCATCAAATACAACAATTACCGTAGAGCCATAATGCTTGAGAATGTACTACCGATAATCAGTGTAAATTTCAGAAAACGTCAAGTTTCGATTCCACACCATTTTGTGGAGTAGATATCCATAATCAATAGCAACTATGCAACGATATCTAAAATATATTATTTATAAAAGGCATAGATATCGTAAGATCTTTGGGGCTAAAATTATTTCCCTTCCTTTCTGTCTTTGACAAAACATATAACGGCTCCTACTCAAGTTTTTCGAAAAATATACCAAAATTCTTTGGTATTGAATCTAAAATAACTTTTAAGACCGTACCAATATAATAAATGATGATGCCTTCAAGTTCTACAATAATTATGTTCCACTAAAATGAAGTTTTTTGTTTTAGTTATTGGGATTTGAAATGGTAAAAAACTCTTTTGGCGAAATTCAAGATTTTATGCCATTTTTCGAACACCCTAGATACGTTACATTTTATCGTATGGAACACAAAATAGAACCATTTTATAGAAAAAATTATTTTCCACAAGTTTTGCTTTCACAAAAATAGTAAAAAAAACAATGGGAAAGAGCTACCTTCAAAAAAATAAAACAGTGTATCGTAGGGTGAAAATAGAACCTTTTTTAGGTTTGTGTAAATTTAACCTATCTTCTTGGAATATATAATAAACTTATATTTGATAAAAGTATTTTATAGGAAATTAAATTTTCTACAACTTGTAAAATCATTGTTTATTGATAAAATAAAGTTTTATGTGAGTTACGACTATAGAAAGTCGTTAGAACGTAATATTTTTTCGAAACACTCGATTTTACACACTTTTTGCTGCTTGGTAGCTCCTTAACTAATTGTCGTACATAAAAACTTTTCATACCTATTTTGAAGAAAATTTTGTTTTCTACAACTTTGTGTCAAAAAGTTATATTCAAAAATGCTTAGGAAAAAAGTTATAGGCCAAAAACTGGAAAATTGGCGAAATTTCGAACGTTTTTTCAAGATGGCGGAAAACGCAGACGTGGGATCGGTGGGGACTTTTGATATTTTACTAATAATAGTGTACCAAAGATATATACCAAAATTTAGCTGGGTGCGAATTTTTGTTAATTGAAATGTCTATTTTGACTGGACTAAAAGCCAGAGATAGGCGGCCGCAGTGTTTTGTGAATGTCACTCTTCATAATGTTTTTTTATCGCGTCGAACACATTAAAGTTATGTAAATTCTGGAAAATATTAGTGCACACGAATGTTGCATAATACCTGGTTTTCATAGTACCATGAAAATATTACACCAAAAAATTTATTGCAGCTCTCACAGTATGTTAATAACGTTAAAAGTGGAAGCTTTTTAAAATGCTATATGTCCTACCGTTACGTGGGGCACAACTAAAAAAGCTGTTGTCGTAAATTATATTCATATATTTTTAATTAATATTATTTTAACTAAAATTCATTTTTAATTAAAATCGTTTTTAATTAAAAAAATTATATAACTTAAATGTAAATAGTTTTTTTTGCTGCTAATTTATTATTACTAATTATGAACATTAATTAGTCTTTCTTTTACATTACTAATGTTTGCTTTATTTAAAAGACAATTAATGTTATATTTTTAAAATAAAAATTAAGTGAAATAAATAGGGAAAAAATCAATTACAAATGTTTTTATAGAACATTTAACTCATTAGATAATTTAAATAACTTAATTTTGTTTTTCAGAAACTAAATGAATTAAATCAATAATGAAATTAAACCAAATATCATTAAAAAAATTCGAGTTAAAATTATATTTAAAATTTGCAAAACAAAAAAAACCCGCACATTTTAAAAAAAGAAGAGATAATTCCAGGTTAACTGGTACTGTTAAAGGTCCACGGAGGCTAGAAATTATTATGTATACTGTATTAAAAAAAAGTTTTAAAGACAGTGGGAGTTGGATAAATTATCTGGAAATTTTTAATTCGATTAAATGTGTTAAAACATTTATAGCTCGTGTGTGAAGGCGGTGTCAGGTGATTGTTACTGTTACAAACCAACTTGTTGTAATTTTCCTAGATATGTAAAAAAAAAAAAAAAAAACGTGTTGATAGTTAGGTTCAACAACGTTCAAAAAGGGAGCGCAGATATTTTTGTTCTTAATTGTAACATTCTTATGTTATAAACTAAAATGCTTCAATGAAATTCAAATACAAATTAAAACTGCATTTAATTGATGGAAATAACAGCATTTAATAATGGGAAATATTTTTCATATTTACAGGCATTGTATGAACTTGTTACGGGAATATAGTACACACAATGCGTACCACATATTAATTACATAAGATACTATATATTTTCTCGAACATGTTTGTCGTAACACGCGTTACAAGTTGTTAAAAGCATTTTACTTATATCTTAGTTACTTATGAAATATGTTTTTAGTTTAAAAATTGCAATGTGTGTACATTGTTTTGTCGAATCCCTGTAATAATGAATAATATTTCCCAATCTTCAATACTGGTATTTCAATCAATTACATTTAATTTTAATCTACATTTAAATTACATAGTTTAATATATAAGTACAAATACATAGTTACATAATATAATTGCAAGGACATTTATTTTATAACATAAGCCTGTTACTAATAAGAATAGCCTATTTGCTTCAAATTCAAACGTTCTTGAATCTAACTATGTATCAATACACACATTTTTTACAGCTCAAGGATCATTAAAAAACAGCTTTTCTAACGGGTTTTAAGTGGTACTATTATAAAAAGGTACTATGCAGCATTCGTATTCACTAATATTTTACAGAATTTAAGTCACTTTAATGGGTTCTACGCGATTAAAAAAACTTTACGAGGATTGACATTCGAAAACACAGCGGCCGCCTATCTCTGGCTTTCCCAGTTGGGTCGTGTGTCGTCACGCGGGGAGGGAAGGCCAGAGGCAGCGTTTTCAAGGGGCGGGGCTAAACGTAAACTTTGAAAATTAATTTAAAATAAACTAATGGTCGGATTGAGGTAAAATTTATGTCGATGTTCTTAGAATCGCATGGAGAATGTTTTAAAAGAATAAAAAAAATGCATGCAAGTTCCCCATTGGAGAGCATTGCCATTTTTGTGGAGGACTCCGCTACATACTCTCATTGTAAGAAGATGCAAAACTTTCATCTCCTGATGTTTACCTGATTGAATAAAATTGACTTAATTTCATCAAATTATCCTTGTTGACTTATTTGACATTGGGTGCCCAATATTACTTCATTTCTAGAATCAACTAAGATTATGTTTACTCTTTCTTTTGTAAGGGAAAAAATCCCTTACATACATATGTATTAACATTATCTATAAACATTATCATAACTTCTTATACAGGATAAAATAAGTAAGTACTACAAAAGATTTGAAAGTACTTATTCTTAGACAATAATCAAGATGCATAAAATTTTATTAGGTTTTTTAAAGTAGAAATTACAAATTTTTATTTAAATCATGAAAATAATTACACTTTAACTAAAATTTTACTTTAAAATATTACCATTAGGATATCCAGAGCCATACTCAATATTTTGAAATTGATCTCCTTCAGAAAACTTCCAAGTTTTTAACACATTATCTCTAGCAACCTAAATTAAAAAAAAAAAAACAATTAAATGAAGTCCGTATAATATTAAAAGCAAATCTAGATTTTGTCATGTAAAATAATCCCAGATAAAAAATTTCTGTGCAAAAAAAAACATAGACTGCTTTGAATGCAATGAAACATGCATTGAAAAGTTAACTTTTTACCAACAAAACGAGAGAACACAAGAACCACTTTTAGCTTTCACACTATTTTTAAAAAGTAAAAAGTGGAAGCTACATCCTTCACCCGCTTTCACATCCCAAACTACAAATGAGACAGATAAGTGAGATGTACAAAAAATCAGCACATCCAAACTAGTAATCATCATTGGAAATCTCAGAAACAAATATGAATTCAAAGTACTACAATTATTTTTAAAAAATTGCAAAATTCTACTTTAGCTTAAAAACATCATGATACCATTTTATAATTCTATCATCATTACCAGGCAATTATCATTTCGGAAACTTAAAAATTAAGCAAAATTTATTTTTGCAATACAAATAAGTTTGGATTAATTCATACAGTAAAACCTCTGAATACCGGACACTCGCGGTGCCGGACCTTTTGTCCGCTATTTGGAGGTGTCCGTTATTGGGGGGTGGGGGGGGGGGGTAAATTTTTAATTTTGAAAAAAAAAAACATGACTTAACGAAAGGTTAAAATTACTAATTAAACTAAAGAAAATAAATTTAATAACTTTGATTTGTAATACAATTAGTTCATGTTTGATTGTATTTTAAAATCTATGCAACTCAGCAAGATAAACATGCTTTAATTAAACGTTCTTTTTAAATTTTGCCGCCACTATATTTTTCGTTTTTGAAGCACAAAGTCTTGTCCGGAAATGCGGTAAAATAAACCACCCTATAAATAGGGTTACCAGGTCGAAAATGTAAAAAACAGGACACTTGCTTTTAAAAAGCAGGACAAAAGGGGGAAAAGCAGGACACATTTAAAATTGAGAAAAAACATTATTAGCACATTAAACATTATTTCATTACATTATTTTAACATTATTTGCATATTTTTCAACAGAAGCAATTTTTCTTAATAAGTCCATGTCTCTGGATATATTGTATATCTAAAAGACAAGGACCGATGTTTTGAGTAGATGCATAAAACACGTTTTGAAGTAAACTATTACACTATAAAATGCATACAAACGCATGATTTAAACATTATTTGCAAATTTTTCTACCGAACCAATTTTTCTTAATAAGTCCTTGTCTCTGGATGTATTATATATATAAAAGACAAGGACCGATGTTTTGAGTAGATACACAAAACACGTTTTGAAGTAAACTAAAAAAAAGTAAACTCTTGCACTTTGAAATGCATACAAACGTCTTTAAAGATCTTCAAAATCAATTGAATTTTCAAAAATACGGACATTTAGGGATTTTAAAAAAATAAATACGGATGGCAGGACAAAGCCTCTAAATACGGACGTGTCCTGCTAAATACGGACGTTTGGTAACCCTACTATAAATGCCTAAAAAAAAAACAGAAAGAAATATCACAGCCTATCTGCGTTTTTCCAACTCTAAAACGTTATGCAGTAGATCTCACACTTAGCTTTTCTTTTTCAGCAACATCCAAAATATCCACTTTTTCTTTCAACGTTAACCTTTTTCTCCTTTAAGACATTATTTTACTTGATCTAAATCAGCTCTCGTTACTCGTTAGCAATTCGACTTTTTTGGATTATGAGCAATTAGAAATCGGACACAACAACTCCAGGAAAGCGGTCAAACAGGTTCAGTGGACTAAGGGGCGATTGCATTCACTCCCTCTCAATTCTCGGAAAGAGAAGATTTCGCGAATAATGGGGGAAATGGACATGGGGCGTGTCGAAACCATTGTAAAGCTATGGTGGTCATTCTAAGGGTTACTAGAAGGTCATAGAACAGTCACCAATACGTAGTTTAGCGAAAAGAGAATGAAGGTGCAAAAATATTTGGATGCAAAAATGAGTTTTATTGGGATTGATAGCCCGCATTAAATAAAAAAAAAATTAAAAATGCGTCCGCTATTTAGAGGGTCCGTTATTTAGAGGGGATTACATTAAGTAACCTATGTTAAGGGACTGGGACTTGAGAAAGTGTCCGTTATTTAGAGGTGTCCGCTTTTTAGAGTTGTCCGTTAGAGGAGGTAACACTGTATCTCTATCCCAATAGGGTTCGTTGATGATTCTCACAATTTGTTTAGAAAGACTCACAAGACATTGTAATTTTTAATTTACATTTAAGCATTTATTAATGAATAAAGACATCTGAATGTAAATTGTTCCTTTTAATTAGTTTTTGTTTTGTTTTCATTAGTATTTATAAATCACTTTGTGAAATAATGTTTTGAATTGAAAGTGATTGATAGTTTTAATGTTGTTGTACGCTGATATGAAATGTTTTGCTTTTAATAGGAGCAAGAAACTTTTTTTTATTCTTTAAAATACAAATTTAGCATACAATTCAGAATTATTCTATTTCAAATTAAAGAAAATAAATCAAATAACCTATTTTAATTAATTTAAAAGTATAGTATAGATCTCTCAGCAAAATTAAATCTCAGCATACTTTAACATCCACAGAGAGTTCAGATTCATTGTAATCTGCTGGCCAAAATTGGTAGCAAGAGTTGCCTAGATGGTGCCACAGAAAAATGACTCTCAGTTCTGGGGAATATGCTGAGTCTGCAAAAGGCTTGACCACCAATATTGCTGCCCCATTAGAGGAAAGTTCAGATACAAAAACTCTACTTTTAACACTTCAAAAACATGTATTTGGTGTGGAAGTGTTTTGTAAGAGACAGTGTGTGATACAATTCTACTTGTTTTTAAAATAATACATAATTTTTTTTTATTACCTTGGCACATATACTGGCAGCACTCACAATGGGAAAGATGGAATCAGCTTTCTTTGAAACTGTTACCTTAATTTCTGGAAACAGTGCAGCTAACTTTGCTTGATATTTATCTGGAGGTCCAACAGTATCAACATAAACCTGTTTAAAAAAAACACAGACAAAATTTTATTGCAAAATTGTACCCAAATTTTTTAAATACTAGATAAAAAATTTAGACAAAAAAATCACTTAAATCATTATTTTAATTTTCTAGGTAAAAATATATATTAAGTGCCCATTTTTTACATCTTACAGGTTCCCAATTAAACATAATGAAATCTAATGGGCAAAATTAAATAACTTAAAGACCACTTCAATATTGGTTAAAGATATAATGTCAATACAGATATATTTTTCAAGCTGACATCCTCCATTTTACCTTCATTAATATTTTTTTGATTGTCATTAGTGAAAAAAGGTAGCCTTTACAGGTAAGTTTAAAAAACACTAATTTTGAGGGTAGTTTAAAGCTTTCTCGAATTAAAGGCGTTTGATATTTTTTAAAGGGGGGGGGGGCTTTTTAACACATGTGATAATAAGATATTTTTACATGAAGACATATTTAAAAATGGAGAGTTCAGCTGAATGTTTTGAAAAAATATATTGAAATATTCATACCTCTGTTATGTTAACTTTGAGTTCTAAGGCTTTTCTTATCAAAAGTATAGCAGAATCATGAGACAAAGCATTTAGATTATATTTTGACCTAAAAAGCATTAAGATTTCTTGATATTTTTATGTGAAAAAAACATATTAATTACATAAGATATTAAAAAAAAGCAGTAAATATGACTTTTTTAATATCCTCTATATAAGTGTTAGGGAAAACCATGTATTTTCCTTGACCTGCACTCACGAGCAATAAGTAGATTCTTTCAATTTCGCCTTGTGATGTAAAGAGATGATTGCATCGGCTGGCAGTCGTGATTTTTTTAGACTTAATTTTTTAAGTGAGTTTCTGCAATAGAGGGGCTTAAATATTCGTGCCTGATGTTTTTTTGAAAAGAGATCTTTAAAATCTTTTGAATCGCTCTTCGAATTTTGCTGAATCAAAAACTGCTGTGGTTCTATTTCTATCTATTCATGTTTAACCATATTTTTCGATAAAGTTTACATTGTTAAAAAGATAATCAGTAACTTTATTTAACTCTGCCTACAGTCAACCTAATAATGAATGACAAAAAGGCAAAAAAAGAAATTAACTCCTGTTTCTTTTATTTTAAGGGTCTTGTATGGCACAACATCTCTATATAATTCCAATAGGCTTATTTCGTAATCAAATATGCAACAGATACTCATGAAAAATTCCCAAAATGTAGATAAAGACGATTTAATAGGTGAAATGCTCAAAGAGAAACGTTTAAAAAGAGTAATAAAGAACCTTGCAATTTTCTTGTATTAAGTTAACATTTTGATTCAGAGATGTCATCCGTAAAATATTAAATATTTTACAAAAATATTAAATCTTTCTTATTAAAAATTAAAAGAAATTAAATCTGTACTTAAAATTTCAAATTTTATTCTCTTGGAGTGAAAATAATATTACACTTCAATGAATTTACGTAACCCTCAGAAGGTTAATAACTTTATTTAATTCTAAAAACTCTCTTAAATAATTGAGGGCTTCATCACAGGGCACTATCATTTCAGAAAACATCTTCATACGATGGGACTTTCTCAACACGAGCCCACATGTAGGAAATGTCATAACAAAGAAGAAACGGCACATCACATCATATTTAAAATGTGATGCCCTTGCCCATACTCAATTGATTACCTTAGGTATCATTAATGATAAAGAGTTACACCCTAGCTCTATCAGGGACCTGGTTGACTTTATCACTAAAGTAGGAGACCCTAACAAATGGAGCTAAGGAACTTTTTGGGTCTGGGGTATGGTACAAAATGCTACCCAAAAGCAGAGGTACCACATATCAGACAAACCCAAATTACAAGAAGAAGAAGAAAAATTTCTTTCTTCAGTGCATTATTTATTGGTCATTTTGCCTTCTATATACTTTTAATCTACATTTTTGGGAGTGTTTGAGTTTGTGGTATACTTAATTCCAATATAAATTTCCCTATCGGAATTGTACAGACCCTTTCCTATACTAGACCTTTAAATGACAATGATTGATATCAAGGAGTTGCCAGAAATTTATTTCAGGATGGAGTATGAAATTATTCTTATATGTTTGTGTATTGTATTCATTTAGTGACTTCACTGAACTTCAAAGGAGGAAACAGAAGAAGAAAATATTCTAAAGAGTTGTGCGCTGCATTCTGGGACATAACTACTATCACAATGTCCGAACTCTCCTTTTGTTACTGTGCATGACCCACTAGACTTATTCCGAATAAAATAGAATATGGGATAAAAACAACAGAGAAAGGAGAAAAACTATTCATGTCGATAAATTTTTTTCAGGAGAGGAGAAAAAATACCAGGGACTAAGGCACAAATTTAAGGAGTTATAAGGGCCCTTAGGAAAGAAATATGAAATTCAGGAGTTTTTCAGAAATTTCAGGAGGCGTACCCTGAATATATATCTAATATATATAAGGTGATAATTTGGGAGGGGATATATCCACATCTGTCTACAAGGTACACAAATCATAAATAAAAATAGCTCAAACTTTACATGAAACTAAATTATCACTGACATTTACCTCCGTAGCATGCTATTACTGATGACATTAGGTGAAAGAATTTCTAAAATCCATCCCATGAACTCTTTAGCTTCATCAATAATGCTGAACAAATTTTCTCTTTTTTCTTCTGTGAGTGTCTTGGAGTCTGCAGATTTAATTAGAATTAGTAATCCTGTTTTAAAATTAATACTCATCATACAATATGCAATGCTTCATTTACGTACCAGCAACACCTTTAGCTTTCAATTCTTCTAATTTAGCCACTGGACAATATGCAGCACCATAAACCATTGGACCTAATAAGAGTTTTCAAACATTTAGTTACATCAGTAAAATATGCACATCAGTTTATACAAAAGAATAATAATTTTAATGACCTAGACAGGTAACTTTGCAAGATGATAAATCAACCATGGTTTTAGGATTGGTTGGTGTCATATATCATCGATAACCGGGTTATTACTTTTTTTCCTGCACAGGCGAATATTTAATGTATCCTTTTATTTAATGTAAATTAGAAAAATTAAAATAAACTTTATTTTGTTTTAATTCTGTGCATTTTATGTACAATGTAAACACAATTTCATAATGGTAGCTACCCAAGACTTAAAACAAATCAAATTCTATGACTCTTGGCACTTCAAGTAAGTCAAATTACAACACAATATGCAGCAATGCAATCTAAAATTTACCCAAAACTCTGCATTTTTAAGGAATGGTCTGTATAAATATTAGTTCATTTACAAATTAAAATTTTCACAGACCACCAAGCGAAAAATTCGTTACTTTATGATTTAAACCTTTACAAATTTATGTAACATAAGATTTCAGCCTAAAATTATGTTCTTACCAAGAACTGGCCCTCTTCCAGCCTCATCAATTCCTAACATACAAGGTTCTGATTTGGTTGCGGTGGGTACATCGGAAATCAAGACAGCATTTTTTGTCTGATCATTTGTAAACTCGGATAAATCCATCACTTATCAAAAAACTATTTGAATTTTTGTCATTAATATTGATCCGCCAAATTTGTTGACATTTGACAGTGTCAATTTTAAAACATAAAAACAAAACAACCGCGTAATACAACAGTTGCAGTTGCGGATAAAATCAAAATTTAAATGTAACGGGTAGAAATAAACTAAGGGCAATTCCATGTGTTAAACCCATTTCACGTGTGTTCTTTCTGCAAGGAACTGCTCTGACAGGGTTGTCTGACTGCCCAGATTCTGACGTCAAGCAATCCAAGAGTGATCCAAGAGGGATTGTTGTGAATGATACTTATCACTTATCGTTGATCTTGGCACATTTCGTCATTTTTTTTCTATTTATCGACCTAAATATTATTACCCTAAATAACTCGTGTAGCTCTAGTCAGGGCCATCTTGCTCTAGTGCGACGATATACAAAAACCTAACCATTACCCTAAATAATAATTTATCTATCTTGCCAAAAATATTAATTTATCTTTGTAATTGAGGTTACTGCACTTTGATCTTTATAGGATCGAAAAGAAATTTATGTTTTCCGACTTCTTCGATCAAATCCACTTCCAATTTCCAATGCAGCAGGTCAATGGTCATGTGAATGTTGGGACTTTCATTTTACTCATTTTGTAAGCTAAATTTCAGAGTGAGCGCGTGGTAAAATCTCTATTCAGCAGGAGTTATATTTCACTACAAAAATCAACATTGCTTGTTCCTGGTGGCATATTGCTACGACTAACGGTGCTCTAATTTTTCTCATTTCTGACAGGTGATCTTTCCCAATCGGGGCTAGCCGTCACATTGTGGTTTTATGACACCCGTCATAGTTGAGAATATTTCTTAGATGTCCCGCTCCCCATGGTGCGATTTCAATGGTTGTTATGTTTTCTTTGACGAAGTGTTGAAACATGCTGATTTGGTTTTTTTTAACAGCACGCGCTCCGAACTATTGGGTTTTTTTTTTATGACAAAATGTTAAAACAAGCCCATTGCCTTCCTGTAGATATTGCGCGACGATAATTCAAACTGATCAATCAACCAACCGGGGCTCGAAAAAGAAATTATTTTCATTCAGCTTTTTTGTTGCCACTCAAAACATACCCGAACTCATTAAGTATGATTGCTGAATTCAATTGGCTGATGATTTACTGGATTCTCATTGGCTGCCTGTTGATTCGATTTTCAACTGAAGCGGTAAATCACAAAATACGTTACGCATGTTTTGAAATTCAAAATTGAAGTTTGGAATCAACGCGTATTCGTCTTTTGTTGTCGAAGTTAGAAGTTTACTAATAACGTGCATTACAAAAATTTTATATGTCGCAGTGGTGTGTATTGTTTATTTAAACTTAGTTCTTTTGCAATAAGGTGACGTCAATTGGTTTTAATTACATTTCTGCTTCATTTCAGGTGAGTTGCTTAATTTAAGATACTATTCTTATTCTACTTAATATTCGGTACTATTGGGAGGGCAGTTATGTGTTTACTGTTTTATAAACATATAATAAATAATAATCTTTTGCCAAAATAGTTTTCTATGAATGTGCAACATATTTAACATTAATTGTAATTTTTATTATTTTGGAGTGGGCATGATGTTTAGATGAAATGTTAGTCTTACATAGGATTTTCCCTTTTCCTGTATGCCACATATTTAAAAGCATTAGAGCTCAATTTGGATAATTAAGAGTGATTGAGATAATTGTAAACATTGGCATGCCTTTTAAAAAAAGCCCTTAAAGATTCGTGATTTATAATGGGGATAACTAAAGCTTATATGGTCTGGTATCGGGTGATTAATTGTTGACTAATGAGTTTTAAAATATATTAAATGAAAGTTGAAATATTGATCCCTACTCTAGACCTCTTTTAGTCTTTCATTTCAAAGGAATAAGTCAACAACAGCAATAAAAGGTTGACTGATGATTGAGACAGCTTATGAATGCAGTTGCTCAATTTCCCATTTTTAGTTGTTGACTCAATTCCCCGTGTTTTGTTAGTACCGATTGTTTAGTTGTTGTTGTGGATAAATGGCAACATAACCCTTGTCGATTGTACATAAATGCTAAAGCTGTAACGTAAAATATACTAACCAGGGCTCGAAAATTATATTGCCCGACATGCCCGGGGCATGTAAAAATTCCAATGGGGCATTATTTTTTCGCCTCACTTGACCGACTGGGCATTTAAACATTTCATCAAAAATAAATTTCCATAATTTAAATATTTTGCGTTTTTATAAATCCCCAACATATCCATTCATTGCTTCTTGAAAATATATAATTATAATCTTAAGTCAAAATTAGTTACTTCACAATGTTGTCATGGCATCAAATAGAAATTCATCAATAAAATTCTGGTGGGCGCCGGGAAATTTCACCACTTTCAACAATTTTCGAATTCCTTGTTACTTAGGCAAGGTTTCTTGAGGTATAATAGTTTGATATATTTTTTAATTAACACTGATAAAACCTGCAATTTTCTGTAGATTCTCTGGGAATACCTGGAAAAGTCAGAGAATTTGGTTTTCCAACTTACATAATGTAACAGTTTATTTCGTGAAATAAGTATACTGCTTTAAAAAAATTACACGTCCAATTACGCATTTTAGTTTCAGCTTTTGTTATTTTTGCCAAACTCATGCCTGGGTTCAGCTTTCTTTTCCGCTCGGCCTGTGCTTGGGCATGTAAAAGTTTTATTTGGGCATGTATTTCTGAGACTAACATGCCCGATAAGGCATGTACAAATTTTGAGTTTTTATAGCCCTGATACTAACGAACAAACTTGCCTTGTATTATACTTTTAAACTGCCATTGGTTACTTAATTGTGTGAAAAGACAATTTTTGGTGATTTTTTTTATTTTTAGGATAGAAAATGAGTCTCTCTCCTGTGGCTCAGGGAGCCCAGTCTCCAGAAGTCTCCATGCCTTCTATAAGGCTGAAGCTGGATAACACCTTTGCAAGTATTCAAGAAGAAGGCAAATCCGGCAACATGAAAGTATTCGCCAGGGTGCGTCCCATGTTGCAAAGGGAAGAAGATGCTGGATATCTGGTAATATGCATGCTCTAAGACAAAACATATATTATCTTCAGAACTTAACAAATTATTTTGGAAGCTAGGCACAGAAAAATGCAGTACAAATATGCTCTATTTGATATTCAATAAATATTATTGAAATTTGATAGTTTTATTCTATGCAAGTTTCATCATATCATTAGAAAAACAGTAACTTTTTCAGTTGAACCTAGATTTTTGACAACTAGTTATAGATAGTTATTTTTTTTCCGTTATCATATTGGAATTGATAAAAAAATATATGCGGTTTTGTAGCTTTTTTTTTTTACACTTTATTTATTTTTAAAAAGTTTTTTTTTAAGGTGGAGATCCAATTAAACAAAGTAGTGCTAAGAGGGAGCCTGTTGTATTTTACATTTTAAGAACTAGGGAAAAACCTCGTTTGTTAGAGCATCTGACCATGTTTTTTGGGGTTGTCCAGTAAAAAATAAGTGTCAACTGTAGTTTTACTATTTATTTTGTTTGAAGTCAAGTGTCATTAAACTAAAGTTCTCGGCGCAACAGCCTGTTAGTGGGCCAAGGCCGGCCATGCCCATTCCGGCCTACGTTACCAAGGACTCTGGGATGTTAGGCATATGTCCCGGTAAGGTAGGCAGCCTCACCCGGAACTCCCAGTGTTTAGTTCCCAAGCATGCTTGGTACTCACTTTATTAACCCACTTAAGGGGGTTCAATACCCTAAAATCGGTGAAAAAATCAAAACAAAAATTATTGGCTTAAAATACTATTACAACCTTTATTAATAATGTCACAAAGTATCAAGACGATTGGAAAAATATTTTTGACATTAAAAGCCATTTTAATGTCATGGCTTCGTAATTAAATGGGTTAACAATAAAAACTTTAAGCGCGTTTTTCTCAGAACTTGATTTTTTGAACTTCGATGTACCTTTTCACAATAACTACTGATCAGATCATCTTAAAATTTTTTCTGTGTGTTATACCAACCTTATATATTAATCTGAGGTTAAAATTTTTTTGTAAATAACTCTCGGATTTTTTAAAATAAAATAAGTTTTAAAGTACCCAAAAAATCATGAAATTTTTCACTTTTTAGCCCCATAATTTTTTTCACTTTAGTTTTATTAAAATTTATAACCTCAGATTAATCTATACTATGTATTACATCATATAAAAAAAATTTCACGAGAAAACATAGCATAGTTTTTGAGAAAAGGTACATCGAAGTTCAACAAATCAAGTTCTGAGAAAAACGCGTTTAAAGTTTTTATTGTTAACCCATTTCTTTACGAAGCCATGACATTAAAATGGCTTTTAATGTCAAAAATATTTTCCAATCGTCTTGATACTTTGTGACATTATTAATAAAGGTTGTAATAGTATTTTAAGCCAATAATTTTTGTTTTGATTTTTTCACCGATTTTAGGGTATTGAACCCCCTTAAAGGATGAAAGGCTAAGTTACCCCTCACCCAATCCGGGACTCAATCCCTGGATCTGTATCGTGGCAATGCGAAGCACTACCACTGGGCCTCATCAAATGTTATCAATATCATTCATATAATAAATTCCTTTATTTCAAATATTTAGTTTTAAACTCACTGTATGAACCAAACTTGTATATTCTAGGAATGTGTTGGAGTAATTGATGAACAAGTGGTAAGGGCTATTGTACCCAAGACCTCAGCCAAGTACAAGTGTATGTCCCAAAATGGTCAAGAAATCTATGAAGATTTTACATATTCAGAAGCTTTTGGACCAGAAACTGGGCAGTTTGTATTCTTCCGAAAAACTGTCTTGGATATCATGCAGGGTTTTATTGAAGGGCAAAACTGTCTTTTATTCAGTTATGGAATAACCAATTCTGGAAAGACCTATACTCTGCAAGGTTAGTTAGCTGTGTTTGCTGTATGTATTTATTTCTATGCTGCATGATTTTTTTTTTCTGTAAATGTGTCTTTCAATTGCATCAGGTTTTCAAAACATGAAAAATATTAACTACCGCGATCAAATTTGTGTTGGTCTCTTGGCCAAGAATTTTACTGCCAATCGTTTTTAGATCTCAAATATATATTGTCCAACATGGCTAGGTATTTACTGATTCAGATTTGGTGTATATTTTTTGCTTGGATTATTATTTTGACCTTTAAATACTTAATAACATTTCTCAATTGAAGAGCTTAGTGGAAGAACGTGCTAAGTGACAAAAAGGTGAAAACGAGATATTGAGCTTCAAAGTTTTTAGTTTGCAACTTTTCTGTCATTCACAAAATCATATTTTTTTCGGAATGATATTTTAGTTTGGTTCTTCAAAGTACTTGTTGTCTTTTGGCTTAGCCGTACGTTACGTAATAACGCGTCATTTACGGAACGCGTGTGACGCCTCCTGCACTTGGCATGTTTTTCCTACGAAATGCTTCAGATTTTTTCAGTCGTTTAGTGGAAGAAAGTGCTAAGTGTCATTTTTTAGGTAAATTTGATCCATACCAGCTTCATAATTTCTGTTCTAACATTTCGATTTTCAAAATTCTTTTTTTGTTTGAAAGACAGATCTTCACAGATATCTTATACTTTTTAATCGTTTGCCTGTCCGTCCATCATTTTGTCCGTCCGTCTATATCCCTTTCCATCTCCGATACAAGTGCCTGATACAAGTCCGACTGTTATTTTGTTTCTGTCCGTACGTCCTACTACCCCCCCCCCAACTTCTTTCGTACCCGTCCAATTTTTTAAGTTATTACTATCAATTACCTAATATAAAATATTAGGAAATAAAAGTATAGTGATGGTTTAAATATTACCAAATGAAGATTTTGTGCTTTCTACACGTTTGTGCTCATTCTAAGAAATGTTTTTTTTTTTTACATTGATCCGTCTGTCTGTTTGAAATAAAGGAGCAGTTCAAAATAAAGGAGCTACGGACTTCAAATTTAGTACACGGATTCTTAGTTCATGTTGGACGTCATTATAAGGTTTTCGAAAAAAATTGCGCATGCGCAAGAAGAGGCCGCTATAAACTTTTTTGGTTTTAAAGGTATTTCTGAATAACGAAAATAGATACGGACTTCGAATTTGATACACGTGTTCCTTGTGCTAGTCGGACGTGAAAATAAAGTTTTCTGGAATATTATGCATGTGAAAGGAGTAGCTGCCATAGAACTTTTTAGGTTTGAAAGTTATTGAAAATACTTAAGGGATATAATGACTTTCAAACGAGCGTTTCGATTTATTAATCGGTAACTGAGAGTAATATAGTGTTACACATCCCTAGTTTTTTTAAAGATATTCGACACCTATTTTATACTTTTTGTTCGTCCGTCTGTCCCTACTGTTGCGATTTCTTTGATTATTTAAGCTAAAAGAAAGTAGGGAAGAGTGTTGTACCTTGGGACAATTTTTACATTTTAATTTTTTTTTCTTCGATAATTATTGTCAGATTAATACCACACGAATATATTCCTCTATAATATATTTTTTTAAATTCTGACAGCTTGAAATTAAAAAATTGCCTCTCATTTAAAGAAGAGAGTATAAACTGTCCCAAGGTACAATATGATGTTATACCTTGGGACATACTTTATAATTCAGTCAATAGTCATACACTTGAACTAATTTGTGCCAGGATACAAACTTTATTTCAAAATACATCAGAATATGTGCTCTTTAGAACATTTCATCACATGGAAGTAAAAAGATTTATCAGGTGTTGCCAGAATTATATTTTCAAACTTCAATCATTATAAAATATATCCAAAACAAAGCTGAGTTGTATTTTGCATGTTTTCTGGAATCGCTCTTAAAATAAACAATAAAGATATTTTTATTTATCCAAATTATTTAGAATTTAATCAAATTATTAATACTGTCCCAAGGTACAATACACTACATAGTTTAAATAAAAGCAAGATAGTGGCCAATCTAAATGCATTGTCATTATTTTCTCATAACCAAAATATTTTAAAATCTTCTCTTTCATGAAGAAAATAAAATGCAGTTGACTTTTTGTAAAAGTACTAAGGTAAAAAGTTATATTAGAATGAGAAAGATATTTACTTTGGGGTAATGAAAACTTATTTTTTGTCATCAATTCAATGATGCTAGTGTTAAATTTTATTATGATGATGTCTGTTGGTTAAGGCTACTATTAGAAATAAACAATGTATGAATATTGCCAATAGATTCTTAGAAATTGTCAGTGTCCCAAGGTACAACACTCTCCCTAGGTTATATAAGTTATTTTAGAAATTCTTACTTAATGTTAGATAAGTATGACAAATGACAGTGATTGCGCCCTCTAGAAGGGAGAGTGTATGCTAGATGAGTAAGTTTAGAATTAAAAATATTTTTTTAAAAAATACATTATCACTGAAATTATAAACTTAATACTCAATATAATAATAATAATACAAATCAACTTAATGAAAAGTATACAAAAAGATAGTAAAAGAAACATAAATGCATGTGAATAAAATAAATATTAAATTTAAATATGTAAGTTTTCGCAAAATAAATTTTTAAATAATTTTTAGATTAGAATAATCGAATTTAAAAACAAACTTTGATATTAAAAAAAAGTAAAAACAAGTTGTGTGGCTAGATATAGATCCTACGGATACTTACGTTTTTCTTTCTCCTTTTTAATGTGTTTAATCAATTTTAAAAAAGATACTTTAACAGCATTTCTACAGTATACAACATGATCGTTTAAACAATTTATTTTTACAATCGTGATGCATAGTACTTTTTTAAAGTCATCGATATTTTTATAAATCTTAAGAACTTATAACGTTTTATACATTGTTACTTTATTTTTACATCAATTATAATAAAAATATTGTAGTTTTTACATAACAAAGCAATACCTGGATTAAATTTGCACTTACCATATAAGCTGCTATTCGCATGCACGTTCAAGCAAAAATTCATATTTCCGCTTGCTTCTTAATTCCAATTTAATAATTTTAGGAGTTTAGGACATTCCACAAAATGCGTTCGATAGCTTTAGAGATCAAACGTAAAATGGCTTTAAATGATTTTTGTACCCATAATTCATTGTTTTAAGAAGCCAGATGCTTTGAATGTTCATCGAAGCAATGTTGTTTTAACGCGAACTGCGATCTCCACAGAGAAGGTGTAGCTTTGTTTTAATTATACCATCTGTTCGCTGCTAAATTATCTATGTTTATTACGATAAAAATCAGAAGACATTGAAATCAGACGATATGTTCTAAAATATGAAACCTTTAACTCCGAATAACTGTAAAACAAAAATGCATTTTCTCCTGCTTTGCTAAATGCACTAAAAACCAGGTTTTAAGCAATATAAATTTTATTTCATTGGTTATATTTAATAAATAAAGTTAATTAGTAAATATTAATTACATTTTGTTAAATTCTTTTTGATTGAAACTACAAAAGAACCATTTGTTTTGCTATTAAGGCAAGCGAAAGTCGAAATTTTCCGCAAACGATGTCACTTAGCACGTTCTTCCACTAAACGATCGTTCCGTTATCGGACGATTTCGGAGGAAAAAAATGCTAAGGGCTCTTAGCATCTTCTGCCATTGAAAAAGTGATGAAAACGCGAGCACCTACAAACTTCGTTTGCGAAAAATGTACGAAAACGAATGTTTTCTAAATTTTTGAAAGTTGTTATGTATAAAGGAGGTAATAACATAAACATTAGCACAAAAATCTCAATTTTTTCAAAAATGTCACTTAGCACGTTCTTCCACTCAGCTCTTCAATTATATTGTCTAAAAACAAGACATTTATTATGCAAACATTAAATGTTGGGGTAACAACCCAACATTTAATAAAGCCTCTATTTTAGAGCTCATAGAAACCTTACTTCTATTAAGAATTTGTGCGGGATGTTTGGCAAGTTTTGTTGTTTTTGGTTGTAAGTTAAAAATAGTAGCTTAGTTAACTGTATGATCTAATTTGTTAAAAAAAATCTAGTTAGATTTTAAATCTTTAAGAACTACAACACAATCTATATCATGTTTTTTACAGTGAAAGGAAACATACAAAGTGGATGGGATATATTTATTATAGGTACAGTTTGGATCCACTTAAAGAAATTACTTAAAGCAGAATAAGCACACAAATAAAAAGCATGGAATCAGTTTTTAATGTGATTTAATATTTCAAATATTTTAGGTACTGAAGCGGATCCAGGGATCATTCCCCTAGCTATGAAGCTATTTTTTGCTTCAATGAAACACCAGCTCTTGGAAGGAATATCGGTAAAACCAGATAAGTTTGCCGACATACTCATGCTAACAGATCAAGAAATGGACAACGAAACTCGGCTTAGAGATCAATTCATGCAGCTTGCAGATAGAGAGGTATTTAATCTGTTGAAAAATTCTTAAAAAGAATTGACATGTTTTTCTAAGTAAAGTATAAGGTCAAAAGTTAATTTTTTTCTGTTTTATTCCATTTAATCCTTAATTTTTAAACAGTATCTGTATATAATATTTTTAATTTTAGAAAATATTGGCTTAAAGGTTAAGAACCTTTTTTCATCATCTTCCTCAGACTGTAGTCTGCTTCCAACTGAGTCCTTTTCTTTCTCAAAAGTTGCTAGGTCTGGTTAGAAGTGAACCATAGTCTTTGTTGCCCTGTCATACATTTATATTATTTTTTTTAATTAAATAAAAACCATTAAACTATGAATATATTTTATCTTTTGTAGAATGCAGATTTAACCAATTCAACTGCAAGTTTAAAGAAAGCTTTTAATTGGTGTGCTTGTTTCGAGGATGATTTTGAATTTGAAACAGAGACATCGTTGCCAGCTGAAGGTAATTTTTTTTTAAGATTAAATCCTCATCTTATGGGTGCAATTATATTGGTTTGGGCTTAATAGGGAATTACTAACAACTCTTAATTAGCATTTAATTAGATTGTATTACTATTTAAAAAAAAAACCATCAGAAGTCTGAATATTGGGTAAAAAGTTTGTTTACAATTATATTACGTTTTAAACTTGTCGGAAATGGGGGTGAATTCAAAGATTGCCTCCAATTAATTTTGAAGTATTTGGTGCTCCAGTTACTTGTATTCTGTAGAACTTCCCACTTTTTCAAAGAAAGCACCACTAATCTGTTTGTGAATCAAGAAACTACCACCCTGCAGATTACTATGTGATAATGTTTCAGAATAATATCACATATAGTATTTTTAATTAGAAAACTGATGTATCAGAAAATGTAAAAATTGTTTTTCCTCACAGTTTAAGTCTGTAGTTGATGCAAAGCAAGAAAAAAAAAATGTTATACAAATACAGTAATTGTGCTGAAGATTTGTAAAAAACCTTGTAGATATCTGTTGTAATGTAAAATTTAATTAATTTTAATATTTTATAAGTTTCTTTAAAATAAATAGATCCGATGAGTATTTTACATTTACATGTAAACCACAGTCAAAAAAGAAAGTTAGTCTTGGATTCAAATTAAGTATTTCATTCTTCCTATCTTACATAGATTGTTATATTTTTCAACTCTTTTAGAAATGAAAGCTGCTCAATCCGCAATGTACATGAAAGAGCAAAGCAAGCAGAGTGCCGACCAGCAATCAGGCCTGTGCAGCATTTGGATCTCCTTTGTGGAGATCTACAACGAATACATCTACGATTTGCTCCAGCCTAATGTTTTGAAGCGGGAGAGGTTGGCGCTGGGAGAAGATCAAAATGGAGATGTGTATGTGAAAGGCAAGTAGCGTAAGCCTTGTCTCTGTGATGCAGGGGTGCAGGAAATGTTTTTACTCCCAACATTTACTCCAATCCATATAACAAATCTTCCAATCTTGTAGGTGCATGTAAATACTGTATTAAAATGGGGTATCGAAAAATTTTGGGACATAAGTCTGCTCATGTTAACAAAATAAAAACTGGCCATGCAAACGAATCGCTGGTCAGCGAATCTATAATGCATGTATCGCTGGATCTGACATATTTTGCTTCCCTACTCTGACTTTTTTAAGACCAAGTCAAATATCATTTTTATGCCTTAAATTTTTTTTTGCATCTTTCATTTTTATTCTGCATTCGTAATTAAATCGAGAAATATTTCAGTACAGTACTGTTTTTTGGTAACTGTTATTACAATTTCGTATTTTACTTGCTAGGCTTCGGTAGCATTGTGTATGCTATCAAAAAAGAAATATTTAAATTAATATAAAGGTCGTTAAAGCTAATTAAAACTAGGTTTGTATCTCTACTTGTCTCAGTGTTTTATAATTAGTTTAACAATACTTTTATGAATAAGGTTTTTATTATTTACAGGGGCTAGAGAAATTTGTGTCTCGACTAGTGAAGAAGCCCTAAAGCTACTAAGTTTAGGCAGAAGAAACTTGCGAATCGCAGCAACCAAACTTAACTATCAATCTAGTAGAAGGTAATTTGCTTTTAAATTTGAGGTATTCAACTTTTAGTTTTAGTGTAGTAAAGTTAGAATTTTAAAACTTTGTTAAATTAAGTGTAGTGACACTGAAACATTAAAAAAACATATTTTTCTACGTTGGCATTAAAACTTTATAGTTTTACTTATCCCTCATTTATATATCTGCGATGGAAGAAGTCCTGACTGACTGTCTATGATACTTATACCTACAGATTATAACATCCAGAGGGGTTGCTCTATATCTATATATAAAAGAAAGTCAAGTTAATTTCACTATTTATATCTCAAGAACGGCTGAACTGATAGGCTGAAAATTGGTGTTGAGGTAGCTTAGAACCAGGAGGACATAGGATACTTTTTATTCGAACCCAAACTGGTGTAGGAGTGCAAAACATGATTCGATTTCCCCATGGGCAGGGTTTTTGTGCATATGGAAAGTCATTAATTTTGTCATGAATTTGTGCGAAAAATGACCAAAAGTCATGAAAAAATGGTAGATTTCTATGAATTTTGAAACATCTTGTGTAGTGCAGTGTAATATGTCGTCACAAACACCACAGATTGGTTAGTTTGTATTTACATCGAGCCGTAAGCAGGGTTCGATTTGAGCTGATAAGCATTTAATTAATCGATTTAAGCATATAATTGAATGATGCTTTCTGAAATATAATTAATTTATTATGTGTTTATTTTTTTTATAGTCATTGCATTTACACAGTAAAAGTAGTAAGGATGGTAGATGAAGACATTGGAAGAGTTAATAGGTAAAAAAAAATTAATATTTTTCAAAAGTTTAAGCATTTTTTTTATCAATAAATGTTTAGTTTTTTATCTTGTTGAACTTGGAACAAATTAACTTAAATGGAACGTTAGAATTTTATTATTTTATCCCATTATGTTGAAAATTATATTAGTTTCTTGTTTCTATTTCTATGAACAAACTTTACTTCAAAGGGATGACTTAAGCCTTCCCTTTAGAGATTGCTTTTGTTAAGCAAAATTATGCTTTTGTAGCAAATGATTTCTCTTTTTTAATAAGAATTTAGCGCTGTCTAATTAAACTAAGCAGGATTAGTTTTTTTGTTAAATATTCATATGGTCCATATTGTTTTCAAACTATACAATACATTTTTAGAATATCATTCTGTGACTTGGCTGGATCAGAGAGAGCTGCCAAATCCCAAACAACAGGGATACATTTAAAAGAAGCCGGTTTCATTAATACATCTATACTTGTATTGGGAAAATGTCTAGATCAGTTGCGTCTTAATCAGAACTTGAGGTATGTATTCATTTTCCTATTTGATTTTAGTAAGAAATGATCTTCCATTAAAAGAAACCTGTGTAAGAAGGGGGCCATTCAAAGTAGCATCTGTATTAAACAAGAGCCATATTTTCATTGAAAATAACTTATTGGGTGGGAAATGCCTAACATTTAACTGTAAAAGTAATTGCTAATCAATGATTGTCTAAACTTTATAAGACTATAACTTATACTTTAAACTACAATATTAGTTGAAGTATTAGGCAACCTTATTTTTGATTATATAAAAAAAATCTTTGCCTATTGTTATTTTATATTTCAGAGACAGGAAAATGATACCTCTCAGGGAAAGCAAGCTCACACGGCTGTTTTCAGGTCATTTCCTTGGCAAAGGAAGGACCGTTATGATTGCCAATGCAAGTCCATGTGAATATACATTCGATGAAACTTTGAATGTGCTCCGGTTTTCAGCTCTACTAAAGACGGTTTGTATTTTTAAGACATCCTTTTATATATTAGGGAATGCATAGTCTTAAAAACCAGATAAAACATTTGGTAATTTAGTACAGTTGCAGTACCTCTGTAACAGAGTATTAATCTAAAATATCATTCCATTTTTAAAATTTACTGTATTTAAACTTAATTGTAAAAATGCAAGAATTTCTATATTTATGTTAAAAAATTACAGAATTAAATTAAAATTATCCTCTGTGCAAAGCTCTAACATGAAGAAAATTCTGCCATTTCCTTCAATTTTACTACAAAATAAATTTAATTACAGCTATTGCAACTACTTTTTGAATTGTGATATCAAATTTATCAGTTGTTTCCCACACTTTTGCTGATAAACATGTAAAAATATGAAACATAATGAACCATAAAAAGAAAGATCCAGCTATTCTAAATGTGCCGAAATTGTAAAAAATCAGCCATCCTAAAATTGTCAACCTTAAAATCCAGAAACTCTGGGGGTAATAAAATCTGAGATGTATATAGTGATCACAAAAAATGATTCCTAAAATTGGGATCGTATTGGTGATCCTGAAATTCTGGAGATTGCCAAACTATTAATTGCCAAAAATTTTTTGTATTATTCTAGGTGAAACTCAATGATTCTTACCTTTCAACTGTTTCAACTTCTTTGGGAAATATCACAAGCCAGTTTGCCAAGTCAAGAGCCAATCTTTCCATTTCGCGCAATGAAAGTCTGGATGAATCTTTCTCGGAAGATATTCAAGAACGAGACGAAATGATAGAAGTATGTCATTGTGTTTTGTTATAAATGTATGCGAGTGAGAATTTTGAAGATCAGTAATTTATCTTTATATGATTGACAACTTATCGAATATCTAAATTTATACATGCTAATTCTTGATAAAGTTGTAACTATATGTTTTAGGCATCCTAGTTTGCAAATGTTTTTAACTCTACATTTTTGGAAAAACACAATATCTTAAAGTTATTTAATTTTATAATTGTTTTAGAAACTACTTGATCTTGCCGATTCTCTAAGAGCCAACCTTGAAAAAGAAAAGACAGAAAAAGCTGAGCTGGAATCAAAGATAAGGCTAGAAGTGTATACAGAGGCCTCAGCGTATAGTGATCGGTTGTTGGAAGAACAAAAGTTAGCACTCATATATTCTTGATTATTTTTGTTTGTTTTTAAGGATGATTATTATACTCGACGCCAACCAAATAAGAAACGGTATGGATGGCGGTTTTGAAAAAAAAACCCCGATTTTTGGTTTTCACCTCTGGAAACCGGTTTCCTGTTTAGACTGGCCTCGTGAACGAACCGGTTTTTGGTCAAAACCGAGGCAAAAAAAATCGGTTTCAGTTTTCCATCCCTTAAGTGTTTCAAATAAGGGTGGTGAGAAGTATAGCAAGTTTTTTTTTTTTGTATGCTCTATTTCTTTCCATGAACTCTAAATTCTAAAGTTAAAATTTTCAGATTTTTTTGCTCTTCGTTTATTTTTATTTTATAATCAGTATATTTTTATTATATATCAGTTCATTATTTTTCTTCAGAGTATTCATCTTTGAAAGATGAAAATGATATTCAAAATGGTAATAACATAACATTGACTCTTTCCTAGGAGGATTTCTGACAACTACATTGAGTCATTGAAAGAGCTGTACGAGACCAGGATTTCAGATTTAAATGCAACTTCCGAAAAAAGAATTTCTGACCTTTTAACTCAGTTGCAAGAGTACGAAAATTCATACGAAGACGAGAGTTCTATGTCCATTAACAAGGGGAACGCCACACGGGAAAATGAAGTATGTTTATAAAAGTTTACATATTTTGCCTATTCTTTGAAATATGCAATTTAATTCTCAAAATACTCTGTATGTTAAGAGCAGAATAAAATAGCGCCACTATTAGAAAGCAAATGAAACTTTTAAAAGATCTTAAACAGTATAGCATACAGCAGTTTCAGATACTTAATAGAAATCTTCAGTGCACGTAACCAATAAATGAAAGCAAAACAATGCACTGTGGCCAGCATGATTTAAAATAATTCTTTTCATTTGAGTTCTAATTACATTGTTATTTAATGGTTTTATTAATTAAATTCATGGTTTTATTAAAGCAAAATTTTTTCAACCTTTCTTATGCACTGTCTGTTTTTTTATCTTATAACAGCAAATTCTACAAGTTGATATAATTTCAGGGAATGAAATAAAATCATTTAATGTTATTGGGCTCTTGAAATAGTAAAATTTAATCAGTTCAACAATTAGTTCTAATATTATAATACACACTTCTTAATTTTTCAAAACGTTTCTTATGTTTCGTCTGTATATGAGTATTAAAAAAACTTATTGTTATTTTCCATTGTAGGATGGTGATGGTGAGACTAGCAAAATATTATTTGCCTCTCCAGCACCTGACCAAAAGTACAGTTTTGCATCTCCTTTGCCAGTCATGCAAATAGGTATTGCTTATCAACTCCCCATAGCTTTAAACTATTTTTTTTAAATAATCTTGAAATTATACTGAATTATTGTAAAAAGATATTGAATGATATTAATAGACCAAGGTAATGATTCTGGTAGTTGCTGTAAATTAAAAGCATTTTATATAAAAAAAATGTTTGAACTTTAGATTAGTATAGAAATTATTATAGAAATATGCTGATGTATTTAACTTAAACTTGTATTGGTAGCATCTGATATCATATGGTACTTTGGTCCATACATTGATAAATGTATGGATTATATGTAGCAACTGTTTTGCCTGGTCTGGGTTTTCTGCTCAAAATTAAATTTATCTGTTCTGTTGTACGATTTGAATAATTGATGAACTAACTGAAGTTAAAAATATTTATGCAATAATAATCAGTTGCTTAATTTGACTTGAACTGTTGCAGGAAATCACAAAAATGATTCGGCTTCCACACCCATTCCTTCCCCTAGAGGAGTGCCACCAAAGGAAGAAATTTCCAGTGATGAAATCAAATCACTTCAAGAACAGTTGGAATCTGTTAATAAAGAATTAGAATCTGTTAAAGAACAATTAGAATTAAGTTCAGAAAAACTGAGAACTTCAGAAACAGGTATTTTTTTCAATTAAGCGAATTGTTAGATCATTAGAATGTTCTGAAATTGCATTTTAATTTTCTAATATTTCATGTATGTCTGCCTTATTAAAAATGTAGTTTAATTCATTAGTTTTCAGTTGAAGTGTAGTATGCACAGGGTTTGTACTCCTGAAAAACTCCTGAATTTCTTCATCTGTTTTTCTCCTAAGAGCCCTATAACTCCTGAAATTTGTGTCTTATCTCCTGATTTTTCCTCCTCTATCATGCTTATTGATTCAATTAAGTAGTGTTTCACAAAATAACTTGTTGATGTAATATCTTTTTGTTTTTTATAGAAGCTTCATTGGCAATTGAGGAATGCAGCTCTCTGAAACTGAAACTACAAAAGGCTGAAGAAGTTTTGGCTGATACCATGAAGGAGTTGGAAACCTTGAAATCTGAATCATTGGGAAAAGATAACCGTTTGGAGTGTCTTGTGCATGAACTGAAAAGTTCAGAAGGCGAAGTTTCTCGCCTATCCGAGGATCTAAGTATGCTTTAAAAAATAATAATTTCAATCATTTCAAGATTATATAGTTTTGTGACTTATGAAAAACGTACACACCAACTTACTGTACACACACCAGCTCTGATAAAGCCAAAACAGAAAAAAATTTGGGATAATTTTTAATGAAATGTTATATTTATAGTGGTTTTTATTTAAGACAGTTATGTATAATAAATAATTTATTGTGGCATAATTATATAGTACAGTAAACTCCCGATTATCCGCGGAATTGGGTGGCGCGGCTTCCGCGGATAAGCAAATTCGCGGATAATCCGCAAAAATGAAGAAAATGCCTGTAAACAAAATTTCTTCTGGATTTCATTAAAAAGTAAGTTCAGTAATCGTATAAAGCATGTACAAATTTACTTGCTTCAAAATGTCTATTACTGTCGTTTCTTCTATGCAACACTGCAAGCACATTTGATTTGTAGAAGATCCGTTTTCTAACTTTTTAAGGAGTTGTAGTTCGTCTTGAATTGTCAAGACAACTTTTTTTTAATTTCTTGCTAATTTCGCTAGTATCAAAATCACATAAAGCAATTCAATTAAAATAGCGGGCAGTTCATTTTACAAGTGACGCTTTTTGACAAAAACCTGTTCGTGATGTGCAGCTGGCCGAACACTAGGCTTGCTACAGTCATTCTTATTATAATGCATTCGTTGTTCTTGTTAAATGTATTCGTCGTTCTAGAAAGGAATTTGTTGTTCTTGGAATGCATTCTTCCAAAAAGCTTTGAAAAACAAATTAAAATTCTTTTATGGCGTGTTTTTTTTCAAATAATTTTTATATTTGAACTGAAAAATGGGAAAAAGTGGCTCGCGGATAATCCGCAAAGCGGATAATCCACCCGCGGATAATCGGGAGTTTACTGTATTAAGAAGAAGCATATCCTTTCGCTTATTGCATTTTTTTCACATACATAGTTAAGAATTTTGTATTCAAGATTTGTTTTCATAACTTTTACAATTTTATTGGCAAGTCAATTATTTATCATTCATTCAGTTGCATGACAGCCCTGGATAGGCCCTGGCTTTCTCTAGAAGTCTCCTCCAGAGGCAAGTCTGTCCTTGTTGCTGTTTTCCAGTTGGTATTGGCTTTAAAAGTTTTTAAGTCTCTCTCAAGACAGTCAGTCCATCTCAGGGGGGGACTGTAAAGTCCCATGGGTTTTGCCAGAGAGATTTTTTTACAGCAACTGACCTGTCATCTTTCATTCTGGCTAGTTGACCAGCCCATTTTAGCCTTAGTTTAGTTTTAAGATGGATATTAGATATATTCCGTTTACCTGGACCCCTTTAAGTATGCAGCGCAAAAGTTTCCTTTCAAAAAGACCCAAAGTCTCTTCATCGTGTAGAGTCATTACCCAATTCTCTGATGCATAAGTGAGGGTAGATCTAATGAGCCTTTATAAATTAGCAGCTCGGTGGGCAGTTTGAGAAAACTTGATTTTAAAGCTTTTCAAACCGTAAAAAACCTGATTGCTGCCAAAATCAGAATCAAAATATCTCTCTATATTTTTTTTAATTTAATGTATATTGATTAACGTTTTTGTTTTGCAGAGAAAGCTACTTGTATGATTGATGAATTGAAAGAAGAGAAAAATAAAGCTGCAGAAAATTATTCTCATGAATTGCAACAAATTGAACAAAGTGAGATTTTGTCTTTTTTTGAAAACTTTGTAATCCTAAATATTTAACGCTATATAATGAGAAACATGGAAAAGTGAGGTTTTATGCTTGCACTTGGTTCTGCTATAAACGGTACCTGCAAAGGGGGAACTTTTTATTTAAGGGAGGTAACAACCTGCCAATTAACATGAAAATCTTGATTTTTTTTTTAAACAAAAATGCCAAAGCAAGTTCAAGGCAAATTAAGATTAAAAAAAGTTAATCTTTAATTTCATCATTAAACTATTTTATCAAACTTCTAGTTTGCTAGAGTTTAGGGCTTCCATAATCTAGTTTTAATGTCAGTTTCTTGATAAAATATTTGTCGTTGCAGCTCTTACCTATATCATTGCCCACTTTCTCCCTCTTGAATCATGGGCATTGTTTTTGAGGATTGTGACTTAAAATTTAATTTATCATCTTTTATTGCAGAAGTTTTTAAAAATGATACTGCACTAAAAGAATTACAGCAGGAGTTGGCTGATGGCAAACTATCTTTGAATGAGCTACTGCAGAAAATCTCTGAACTTGAATCTAAGTATAGAGTTATGGAAACTGAGAACGCAAAGTTAGAGGCAGAAAAAAGTGAATTAGAAGAAAAACTTGCGGCAACTTTGCAACAACTAGGCAAGTAACATTCATTTCAAATTTAGTTTGATATTGGATCATTTGAAACTGTCTTTATATTTAATAAATTTTGTTCCTTTTGTTACAGTTAATTACTTATCAGTTAAATTTAGCCTGCACAATTTTTGAAAGGGCTTTGTTTAAAGAGATAAATCCAGCGTATAAAGTTAAAGGGTAAAGTTGTAAATACTCATAGTCCTTATGATTACAACACATTGGCTTCTTGGCAATCTTGGCTTCTCCTACCCCCTTGTATGGTTTTCCATTAAACAGTGCAAGAGGCTCTCTTTTTTTGTTCCCACACCCTACTTGGGTTTCGAAAGCAATTGAAGAGTACACGGGAAGAAGCGATTGATTTATTAGGCGGACGCCCGCAATTGTCTACTTTGCGGACATTGGCGGCAGAAAATTTTTTTCTTCTCTTTCTTCTTCGCTTGGTCCAAGTGCCGGGATCGTCAATCGCCTGAATCTTGGTAGCTAGGAACCACAGAGATAGTAGTTAAAGTATTAGAGAGGCAGATCACGTGACCTACAACACTGGCTCCATTGGGGCTCTTCTGGGCGCTCCTTGCGCGTCCCGTCGTTAGCATTGGAGGTCACGTGATCTGCCACTCTTACTTTAACTATGATCTCTGTGGTATTAACTGATTTCCTTGCACAAGTTTAGGCGATCACTCGCTATCATCGCCAAAGTGGCCTGCTAAGGAAACTTCTCTACAAAATCAATCGGTTTTTCCTGTGTACTCTTCAATTGTGATTAACCTCACTGCAGAGCCTCAGGCAGGATACCTTAGAACAGCAACGCTGACATCATTTCCTGGAATACCCCATGAGGGTTTTAGGAGAGCCAAGCTTGCTTTGTAATCTAAGGACTAAATCGCACTGTACACATAAAAAAGACCTATCGCAAAAAAATATAGTTTTTCGGAAATATTGTCTGAAGTTTTTTTTTTTAATTGCATTGAGAAGAACATTTTGATTTGCTTACTGCATTCCAACCATTATACCAGTTGCTTTAATAGCTAGATAGTAAAATTTTGAATATTATAGTATTTACAACTCTAAAAGTCATGTTTGTGCGATAGGTGGCTTTTCTGCGTACAGTGCGATATGATATAACACGCCACTCATGGGAAAATTGATCTATCGGACAAATGACTTTTCATGTTATAAATGTAAAATTTTCCAAATTTAAGTACATAGCGTTTAGCGAAAATCTTAAATGGATTGGTAGAATAAGTTGGAATAGCAGATCTTTATATATTTTTTTATAATGAAATGCAATGAAAAATCTTAACTTCATACGATTTTTCTGAAAATTTAGCTTTTTGCTGTTGAGTCACTTTTCCGTGCACAGTGCAATATTGTGTGTAATGAAAATTGTCCATTACCATACTCATAGTGAGTACCGAAATTGCTGTTCAAGGTCGATGCTTGAGGGATTATCTGTACACAAATTAACTTCGTTTGACTTTATATTTTGTTTAATTTTCCTTTGTAGAAGTTATGTAAACGATGTTTGCCATTAAATTCCTCAATAGAATTTTTTTTACAATGCTTGTGTTTTTTTTACTTAAAGGAACCGACGACGTGGAATCCAAATGCAAACTGCTTAACCAACAGTTGGAAGAACTACAAAAAATTGTTGAGGACAAAGAAAATAAGGTCAATTCACTACAGGAGCAGTGTGCAGCTTTAAAGAGTGTTAACTCTGAACTAACACAGACTCTTGAAGCAGAAAAAGAAAATCATTCTAGTGTGACAGAAAAATACAGTGAGTTTTGTCTTAACTTTACTTATTTCTTCTGTCGAAAATTCCCGACCTCGTTAATACTATAAATCTAATTTGAAGACTGCTCAAAGTTGCACATTGCTTATGAACTAATTCTGACTAAGTTAGTCTAATTAAGTTTCTCATGTAGATAAGAACATTTAGTATTTCTTAAGGCATCAACTCAAATAGGCTAAGAGAAGACACAACATGTTTCACCAAGGCATTTTTATTAGCAGCTAAAAACATGATTGTTAAAATTCAAAAACATGTAAAACAAGAAAGTGTTACCATTTGACAGTTAACAAAATTAGCAAGATAATATGATAGGTATAGGCGAGAAGAATCATCATCAATTCTCAACACATACATCATACTCTTTGAATATTTCCTAGTGTTTTGTTCGTTATATGATTATTCAATGAAAAGAGCCTTTATGTCACCCTTGTTTACCTGTTGATATATTTTTTAGATGCAACTAAAGTTGAAGTCGAACAGCTGAATGAAAAACTAAACACTGAAATAGATATGCATTCTAAAGCAATGGATGAAACCAAATTGAGTAAGTTTGGGTGGCTTTTATATTTTAGAAATGTTGTATTGTTATTATTATTACCAGTTTCCTGACAAATTATCTTTTTATAATATAAAAGTTTTCTGGTAATTTGTAGGATATAATTTTTAAGAACTTTACTTGAGATTTTGGATTCACAAATTCTCAGTTCGTAATTTTTTAAAATTGTTGTTGGCAAATTATTTTATATTGATATTTTTTATTCTTCATGGTGCTAAAAATCCAAATTGTTGTGTTATCACCTGAATTTCACCATTAGGAATAGAGTACCAACTCTGGTGAAGGGAAGCAAAGCTATCCATCAAATTGTTAAATAAGAAATAAAAATATTTTAAGTATAAGATGTTTTTTTAGTAAAATATTGATTAATTACATTTAAATGATATCTGAAATGCACTTATTAATCTTTATAATTAATTGATTTAAAAAATGTTTCAGACATGTTTGAATCTCAAGAAAAATGCAGTGAGCTTGTCATGCAACTTGAAGAAAGAAATTCTAAACTTTCTAAGCTAGAATTAGATTGTGCTGAATATCAAACTAAAAATGAAGAACTGCTAAGAAATATTCAAACGTTGGAAGAAGAATGTGTCCTTCTCAAGGATAAACTTGGTATGGCTCCGAAATTTTAATATTCTTAAACGGTATTTAATTCAAAGTAATGATAATTAATAACTTAAATTTTTGTGTTTACCCTGGGAAAGGTTAAATACCCATTCAGATTGTCGCTCCCATAGAGCTTATGCATTTGTTTTGAAATTACAACTTTTTCAAAAGAATCGGCTTGTTACACTATCCCATTTTCACTAGGTGTGAGAATTATCACAGTATCCATTTAAAACAAAATTAAAAGAAAAATAATATATGATTCTTGTGATAAAGTTTTTAAATAGTGTTGCCATCTGCCGTATATTTTTTGGCATTTTAAGGCTTTAAATATATATAATTAAATAACTAGAAAACATTCTTGTTTCAAATTTGTTTCATTACCATATTATGTCAGGGTTCCCACGCCCCCTTGAAAGTCCTTAAGAAGTCCTTGATTTTGATTTTCGTTTTCAAGGACCCCTTTATACTCCTTGATTTTGACCAAAAATCATTGAAAAGTCCTTGATTTTTATTTTTGATTTCAAGGATACTCTAAATACCCCTTGATTTTCATCAACAATCATCGAGGGTCCTTGATTTTTTTTCTTCCGCGACGGCGCGCAACCGTTCGAAATAGGGGAACTCATTTTCTAAAACACTGCCAACGCAGTGATAAATGACGTGTCTAGCTTTTCCGCAAACAAAACGTCATTAGACAGAGGAACCGGTGGTATTCTCGCCAAATCCTTTTTCTCTCTGATATGGTTGCTATAACATCTGGCGTTGGCGATATTTCGAACGATGTTTTGTATTAATGTTACAACTGCTGACGCGAGTTTATTTTTCTTTTGTTATTCATATATCTTTGGAACATCTGAATAAAATTATGAGTACTTTTCCCGTTAAGAAGAGTCTCTTCTTCTTGGGGTTGGGGAGCCCAGTCGGTTAAGGCGTTCGCCTTGCATGCGGAAGGTCCCAGGTTCGGGTCGGGCATCACCAAAATAACTGCCGGCCTATGCAGCCAAGCTAATAATACCATGTGTAGAGGGAGTGCACGTTAAATATGCTCCAAAGTCCCGACGCTGTGTACAATGTCGCACTTAATGATTGCATTGGGTGCCTATTCAGGAGTCGGCTCGTCACTTGACTGTGGTTCTAAATTATGACGCCTGTCGCCAATAGCCTTAATATTTTTTTACGGTTGGTTATTCAATGCATAACTGCCAACTACTACTAAGGATAGTCTGTAGTTCAGGGATCAACCTGGGTCAAGAAATGCTGTAGCAAAAATGCTAAAATGTAGAAAAAAGTTGTAGCAAAATGCTAAAGAAAAATTAGTTGCTTATAAATCAATGTCACGCCAATTAAATCACTTGAATCAATACACAACTCAATCTTTGTGTAGCAGTTAATTTTGTTTAGTAGTATTACTTAACAACACATTGATATTTTTTTATGAATCACGACATAGCAAATTTTCAATAATTATATAAATCTATACTACTAGAAGTACTTTTAACTTTTTTTATAAACATTTAAAAATAAGTACATTTGTACATCTACTTTTTTTTATGGTGTTGGATTATCTTCAGATTTGTCAACATGTTTTTGCTGTTCATTTGGTGAATTAAAATCAAGTTTTGGTTGCTTGAAATCCCCAACTTTTGGTCTTTTAATCCTTATTAAAATGGTTCACACATTTGTTAGGGAAAAAATGCAAGCACTGAGGAAGAAATATTCAATTTACCAGCAACATAAAATCTAAGTCCATTTTTTAAAAAACTAAATAGTGTTTAAAATCAGAAACTCCAGTACAGGCGGAAGTAGAATAAAAGGTTAAAACGTAAGCAAAAAGTATTTTAACATTCGAGGTGTCCACGTGATCACGATTCACAGATACTTGATCAGAAAATATATTCTGGTTGTCAGACTTGGCCTGAAACGGAGCTACAAAAGTAACGAGATACCTTCCGATCACGCAGAGCCAGAGAACTGTCAATCATTCTGACGCAATAAGACATCATCGCTAGATCTCTTTAAAATTACTAGGCAGTAAAGTAAGTTAATCAGGAAGCATTATTGGACTCCTTTTCTAATTTGAGCTTGCACTGGCTGGCCGAGATTTGAAGACATATTAGTGTAATCTAATCTGAATTCATCTTCCTATTTTGATCAAAATTTTTATTTTCATTATTATAATCGGTTATTTGAATTTGTTGTTTATTGAAATTTAAGTTTAGTTTCACCGAATTACGTCGTCGCATTTTCGCGACGGCCAATATATTTTTTTTCTCATTTTCGTGCAACTCGTCGCATTTTGCGACAAATGCGACTGCAGATTGATCCCTGCCGTAGTTTATACGGGCGAGGTTATCGAACTACATAGTTAGGAAAATGCATTCAAAATCTACGAATAAGCTTCAAATATATATTTTAAAATTTATTTATTCGACTTAACTTTTTTTTTCGCCTTGGTATAGCGTCCTACGTCAATTTCAAAGAAAAAAATCGGTTCTTCAGCTTTGAAAAACGATGCAGATATTTTTGTTTAAAAAAAAAATCCCAACTTTTTTATATTTTATTTTCGGAAATTAAAGGTTTAAATTAGATGATTGCGGATCACATTTAAAAAAAAATATTTGTGCAGAAAATAAAGTCGACTCAATCACTCAATCACATTATGTTAGTGTTCTTTTTTACATTACTAGGTATGATTAGTCGGTCAACCAGCTTCAGGTGCCCTTTGAAATATTTGCTAGTTAGCGACTTAATCACGATAGGATCTTGTTTTTAGTTAAATTTTCTCTTTTTGAAAAAATCATTTAATCAAACCACAACTCCTCGTAATAATCGCTAATTTGCAGCGTTATCGCCGTATGATCAGGGTCTCATTTCTTTCATAGTATTAGTTCATGACAGATTAGTCAACCAAACATTACGTGTTTTGTTACTTTAAAAATTTACGATGACCCTTGACATTGTGACGTCATTTCCCGTTATTTAGGATCTTGTGTGTATGTGTTTTTTGTTGGAGAGTTAATTTAGGTTGTTTTATTGTGCTTAAAAATTCAAACTAATGACAATTTCTTTTGTCTTCCAATCTAACATAAAAAATGAGCTTGCTTTTCAATTTAAAATGGCATTAGAGCGCTCTTAAGTCAAAGTTGAATTACAAATATATGTTGTTTTAAAAAAAATTCTTTTTATATTAGTTATTTCATAAATTTTGTTTTATTTGTTAAAATGGCGTCATATGATTAAGGGTCCTTGAAATTTTTTGGGGGGTCCTTGAAAAGTCCTTGATTTTTATTTTGAAAGAAGAGTGGGAACCCTGTATGCAGGGGTGCAGAAAATGTTTTAACTCCAAAGATTTCCCCCAATCTGTTTGAAAATTTCCCCCAAAATTTTACCATATATCATAGACTTGCATAAATTTTGTATTATCTTCGGTATAGAAAATTTTACGATATACAGAGAATTAGGGATGATGTCTTTATATGTACTTTAAGTACATTTTCTTTTATCAGGGATGTTAGTGCTTGTTGAACAGAAAAGCTGAACCTCAAACCAAATGCTTGGTTTGGAGAACCAAAAAAGCTGAACTAAGTGTGACCGATAAAATTTATATTTTAACAATTATCACGACACAACAATTGTTAATATAATAATTGTATAATATTTACTACTGAATGTATTTTTTATTTCTTTATAAACTTTAAAATCAAATAAATTTACTCTCATTTATATTATTTTGGGGAGGGGGGTCATCATCAGCTTTGTCTGTTGTGCATGTGAACATTTTTGCTCTTCATCTAGTGTATTAGCATTAAGTTTTGGTAGTTTGGCAGTTCCATAAGGCTGAAAATTTAGGCACCGGACCAGGTTTTGCAAAAAAAATCTTGACTGCCTCTTTGGGATTGAAATCCCCATCATGGTATTTTAATGCATATCCTTATTAACATGGTTCATACATTTGTAAAGAAAACAAAATTCAAACACTTTTCCAGAAAAATCCAAGGACTAGATATTTATTAGCAACATAAAATCTAAATATATAAAACATACATCTGCCCGACACTCCATTAAAAAAAAAAACTAAAACTTGTCTACAATCAAAAACCCCAGTATAGGCCGAAATAGAAAAAAAAGGTTCAAACGTAAACAAAAAGAATTTAACTTTCAATCTGTTCTTGCGTTCACGGATACTTCATTCTTGATCAGAAAAAATAATGTGGTTGTCCGACTGGCCTGAACCGGAGCTACAAAAGATACTCTTCCGATCACGCAGAGCCACAGAACTGTCAATTATTCTGATGCAATGTGACGTCATCGGCAGATTTCGTGAAAATTACTAGCCGGCAAAATAAGTAAATCAGGAAACATTATTAAAATTCAATTTTTTTTGTCACGGTAAATGATAGTCTTCTAATGGGGGATTGCGCTGGCCGTTGATCGATATTTGAAGACATCTTAATGTAATCTAATCTTAATTCATCCTCAATTTTTAATTAAAATTTGTTGTCTTTATTATTAAAATCCATTATTTAAACTAGTTATTTATCAAAATTTAAGCTTAGTTTTCATCAATATAGAATTTCTTCTAATGAGAGATTGCACTGGCAGGCCGAGATTTGAAGACATCTTAGTGTAATCTAATCTTAATTCATCTTCGCATTTTGATTAAATTTTTTTATCTTCATTATTAAAATCCGGTTACTTTAACCTGTAGTTTATTGAAATTTAAGTTTAGTTTCACCTAAATTCCGGGGACCGTAAAAATTGCGATCAACCGCAATGAATGCTGAATTTAGGATACAAACGCGAAACGCTATTTAGGTTTGTTAGAACAAAATTAAAAAGTAAATTTAAGGTAAGTTTTTAAACGGGAAACGAATGGCTGGTCAGGGAATTTTGTAATGCAATGTTAAAATCGAAAATAATTGAATATTTTCCACAAAATTTCCCCAGAAGGTTAAAATTTCCCCCGATCTAGGATCGCCGGATCGGACATATTCTGCATCCCTGCCTGTATGTTGATTCTCATACCTAGAAGAAGGCTCTCATCCCTTTTAAGAAGGCTTACGATCTTTAAGTTCGGAGTGGGATCTCATGTTTTCTTGCAATAATATATCAATATTTGAATATTGTCTCTTTTAACACTGTTTTCAAAAAATTTCAAACTATCCCTTTTCTCTTTTAAAGCTTTAAAAGAAAATTGCCAAGAAAATGAGTACCAAGTTGAAAGTATTCTGGAACAGCTAGGAGAAGCAAAACTGAAGAACAATGCCCTAGAAGAAAAGTGTTCTGATATTTCCTCACAGTTGAGTAAAGCTTTGCAAGACAAGGAAGAAAAAGTTCTGAAAATCAGTAATCTTGAAAACCAAGTAAAAGAACTGGACACTAATCTCGAAAATTCAAATATTTTGATTGCAGAACTAAACTGTAAAATTGGTGAACTAGAGACTGATTGTGCTTCATATAAAAGTAAGTTTCATTTTTACTATCTTAAGTGAAATGAAAACAAACTAAAGAATTTGCTACTTTGCTAAAACAGTTTTGAAAGGTTTTGCTTTTAGCAGAAATCCCCCATTTTAAAAAAATATTTCAGTTTGGCTGTTTCTCAGACTGATGCAGTTTTTATATTTGCATTTTATAGCAACTAATATAGCTATATTTTTTAATTTGCTTATACTGTGATGCCGATAGAGCTATAATTTTATTGTTTAAAGTAAACTTTTAGCCTTTTTGTTTTGTCTTGCTTTTATATGCCTGTTGTCATGTATCAATGTTTGTATTGTATGCTTTTTGTGTTTTTCATAGCATTTTTAAATTTTTATATCATCAAGACTGAGTTATTGTTCACAAAATTCAAACATGCACAATCAAATCCTTCAATCTTTGTTTAATTCTGGTTGATTGAGGGGCTTTTATGTGTCAAGCCTGTAATTGTGGCAGCTAAAAGTAATGTTTCTTTTTTTTTACAGAAGAAAAAGATGACTCAGATTTGACAACTAAGTTGGAAGAATTAAAGACTGAATGTGATTTACATAAGAGTAATTATGGAAAAGTGTATGAAAATTATCAAACTGTAGAAATTGCCTTCTCAACCTTAACCAAAGAAAATGGTAGATATTTTTTCTTACTATATTTTTTTAAATATAAAATTATCTAATGAATCTTAATTCGGTGTTAGATAGTTTAAGGCTATTATCTTTTTATGTATTTTCTTATAGGAACTTTAAGAACAGATTATGAACAGTTAAAACAAATTAAGATTTCTGAAGCTGAAGCATACGAAAAAACTATTAAAGAACTTGAGAAAAGTATGTCTTGAATATTTCTTTTGTAAAAAAAAAATTGTTGCCGGGTTTGCAAAGTGATATTGGGAGTTTTTTCTTTACTATACTATATATATACATATCAGTGGCGGCTCGTGGCATACAGCAAGTACAGCCGGGCTGTACCTAAATATTAAGGAGAAGGCAAAATCCCAAATCCTGTCATAAATTGTTTTTCAAAATTGTATTTTGCCAAAGAAGCATAATTTTTAATCAGGGGCGCTGCTTGGTCTTGGCTGCACCAACATTTTTGACCACGGGCCGCCACTAGTATATACACACATATATATATATATATAGCTTTGGTTATTCTTGCGTAACTGTTAATTTGAAAATAACTTTGATTTGAATTTTATTTGCCTACAATTAAATCAGTCGTAGAATCATAAATGTATGAATAATTTTTAATCTGCTGCATTTGAGTATATGATAAGTATCTAATTATTAAACATAAAACAAATTCTAAACTGACTAAGTACACCTTTGATTAATAGCATTTTAAATTTGATAACTTTAATTTAGCTTTATTTATAATAAATAATTATATTACTATTAAATAGTAATTTAATATTGATATACTTAACATGCTATATTTTTGTTAGACATTTCCGAGAAAGAGAAAGCAAATAAAGAATTCACCGATATTGTGCAAAATCTGGAAAACTCTATTCTCGAATTTAAAAGCAAAGAAGTTGATATTGCATCCTGCAAAGAAGTTATTGCAAACCTCAAAGAAGAATTGGAACAAGCCAAGTTATTGCAAAAAGAATCTGGTAATGCTTACAGAAATAAATTTAAGTTAATTAAAATCAGATATTTAATTTATTTGTGAACATTTAATGTGCTTAGATTTTTTACTTTGAGAATACTTGCCTAATGTAAATATTGAACTTAAAGTTTCATAGCCCCATTTAAATTTACTTTTATCATAATCAAAATTAAAGTGAGTGGCTGATAAAAAGAATAGATATACTATTTTAATATAAAAGTACGAGAGCTGCTGTTTTTTTTCAACCTCCGATGGGCTGCAACAAAAAGATGAGTCAAAATACAAAAAAGATTTTTTTTTTTTACCAAAAGTAATGTAAAATGACCCATCTTCTAATTAACTACTGGAGGTTGAAAAAGAAACAGCCCGCTTAATACAAAGTGTTAAAAAGCTATTATGGTGTTGCAATAAAGGTAAAAATTAGCGGTCGCCACTCGCCACGTGGCGATTTAAATGTCAATATAGGCGATTAAAAATTTTGCCATAGGTCGCCACTTCAATCGCCACTCTCCCACTGCGCTATCTTTCGCGATGTTACGATCGCGGGAGTTTCAGGATAGTAGGATCGCCGAAGTTTCGCGATGTTTTGATCGCCGGAGTTTCGCGATGTTTTGATCGCCGGAATTTCGTGATGTTTTGATCGCCGGAATTTCGTGATGTTCGATCGCCGGAGTTTCAGGTTAGTAGGATCGACTTCGTTCGTAGCGCGATGCTACGATCGCCGGAGTTTCACGATGTTACTATCGCCGGAGTTTCAGGATGTAGGATCGCCGGAGTTTCAGGATGTAGGATCGCCGGAGTTTCGCGATGTTACGGTCACCGGATTTTGGCGATGTTACGGTCGCCGGATTTTTGCGATGTTACGGTCGCCGGATTTTTGCGATATTACAGTCGCCGGATTTTTGCGATGTTACGGTCGCCGGAGTTTCGGATAGTGGGATCACCGGAGTTTCGCGATAGCAGGATCAACTTAGTTTCACGATTTTTCCATATTTCAACTAAAGATGTGTGAAGAATGTTATTTAATCCAGAAAATTTATGTTTCATAAAAAATATATTTTATTTTAATTTGGAGCAAACAGTTTAATTTGAAGTTAACATTCAGAATAAATTTCATTGGAATTAATTTAATTGCTGCTTATTACAAAAAAAAGTAAGTTTAATTATTTTTTACTTACTATTTAAATTATTATTATATTTTATCTGATAAGAAATTATACAGTTAAGCCAATTATCTTGTTGCTAACATCTTATTTTGGTTTTAAAAGTTAACTATTTGTTTTAGTATTTCAAAAATCCATCGTTCGCAAATAGAAATATTTTTGCTATCGTAATTTCTATAAAGAAAAAAAGTTACAGATTTTTTTTTCTTCAGCTTGTACCATGTCTGAATTTCAAAGTCACCTTGATTTTCTTTAATGATTCGAACTGACTCACAACGACACATTGGATAATAAAAGTTTATTTTTATAAATTCATACTTTTTATACAAGTTTATTTTTATTGATAATATTTGTAATAGGGTATTTGACTAAATTTTTTTTATTGGTTTAAAATATTCCTAGGCAAAAAATATTAGACCCGTATTTTTTCTTTTTTCCAAATACCGCCTAGAAACGGAGAAAAACGCAATTGAAATTTAATTATAAGCCACGCCCCCAAAACGTTCCTCGGCAGAATTTGAAGGGTGTGACGTCACCTGGCTTGAAACGTTTTCGACATGCGTTAGAATCCGTAGTGAACACTGTTGTTGTATTTGTAAACTCCATTTTCGTTTGATTTATTATTAAAAGAGTGAGTAGAGGTGCTTTAATGGTATTTTTTTTTGTTTTTAACGTTTAGCACTTTGTTACTAATAGTTGGTTCGCGACTTTTTAATTTCATAATCCGCTACTTTTACATCTGTTAATTCCCTTAAAGAATTCGGTTGACTTTCAAGAAAAGTGGCACCAGAGCGCTTGTAAACCAAAAAATAATAGCTTACAAAATAAGAGATATATACATAAAAAAACGCAATCTGAACTAATACACATCCTAAGAAAAATGTACATAAAAAATTATTGGGCCGCAGTTAAATATTTTTTTTTAAATTCATATGAAGTGACCTAATTTTATGCTTAAATGTTTTTATCATGTAATTTTATTTAACAATCTCTCTATTTGCCAAAATATCTAGCCTTAAAATTAAATAAAACCAATTTAAAAATGATTACTTTGTGGCACGCATATGTAATTTTTTTTTTATTATAATTATAATTTTAAACGTCAGTAACTTTTTATTATAAGTCGTTCATTTGCGGATTTGTGTTACTTTCTAATGTTATTTTTTGGTGAAATAGGTACTTTATTTGTTACATTGAACTTGATGTACACATTTTGATCAATCAAGTACGGACACGGAAAATATTTCGGCTTCTTCTAATGAGTAACTATCGCTACTGTGCCGCGCAATTCGCATTGTAAATATTTGGTGATTTCGTTACTACGGCCCTGTATTTGGGCTTAAAGTTTGAATTCACTGGACTTACGGCCTACCGCTTGAAAACATCGAAAATAAGATCATTCACAAACAACTTAAGCTGTTTTAAATTTAATTCATAATTTTTAATAGATAATTTATTCAAGTTGAGTTTTGAGATAATTTATTCAATTGCGTTTAATACGAAGTTTTACTATATATTTACAATATATTTTAATGTAGATAGAAAAAAAGATACTTGAAGTTCAATGAAATCTAGATTAGGGGAAAACTGATGTAGCTTTCAAAAAATAAATTTTTTATAATGTTTTTCTTTTAACTAGAACGCAGAAACAACTTTTTGTGAACAAAATTGCTTAGATAAATTTCTAATTTTCTAGATTAGTACAAGAAAAAAACTTCGGGGCGCCATCTATGGGCAAGGATAAAGATATGAAACTAGTTACCATTACAACATTAACATTAGCATTATAACACTTCCCTTGTTAAGTATAATATTATTTACACTTTTAGGACCTTTTCATTAAAAATATTAATAGCTTCCTTATAATTCTTTTAAAATTGGTTATTATTTTGTTGGAAGTTGTAATATTTTGGAACTTATCAGAACAGAAATCAGAAGAAGATTTAAAAAAACAAATGCCCTACAATCATATTCATAAGCATCGATTATCGGCAAATTTGAGCTAGCCGTTTTTGTGAATCATTTATTTTTATTTATTTAAATATTTTTAAGCACTAAAATAGCAATGAAAGAAATACTTATAAAAAAAACATACATTTTAGACTTAAAAGAGCGCTAAAAAGATTCGGATGACTAAGTTCGAATAGCATGAGGGGCGGTTTGATGCCAGGTGACGTGAGACCAATCAGCGTAGCGTTTGCAATCACGTGACAGAGCTTTGGAATATCGCTATTTTAAAACTTAATTTAAATAATATTTTAGCAATTTTTTGAAGAAAAACCAATGAATATGCGTTTTCTAGGTCCTATACTATGTTTATATAACTTTTTTGGGCAGTTTCCCGATTTAGTCAAATACCCTATTCATTAAATTTAATTGATTTTTAATGATAATAAACCAAATTATTTAATTTTTATGTAAAAAAAATCCGCTGGTGGGTGGCCATTAACTAAAAAAAAGTGGCCATTAAAAAAATTGAGGCTACCGGCCACTGGCTATTAACCAAATTTGCTAATTTTTACCTTTATGTTGCAAACTATTCAATGTATCTTTATTTTATTTTCTCTGAAAGTTAATGTATTATCTTCAATGTTATAAGTCATATTTATATTAGTAAAAGCAAATTTTATATTCGAATATAGTTGATGAATATGAAAAAGTGTCTGCCAAAAATGAAGAATTTGTCCAGCAGATCTCAGAGTTGGAAGAAGGTAAGTTAAAGTACATAATAGAAAGTTTCAATTATATAGATATATACAGGGTTTGTACTCCTCCTGAAATTCCTTAAAAACTCCTGAATTACATTTTTATTTTTTAAGGGCCCTCATAACTCCTGAAACTTGTGTATCATCTCCTGATATTTTCCCCTCTCCTGAAAAAATGGACAAAATGAATAATTTTTTCTCCTTTCTCAGTCGGTTTTCTCTCGTTCTTTATCAGGAACCGTCATAAAAATGTCATTTTCATGACAATTAAAAATATCGTCAAAACAGGGGTTGGATTTTACACCGAAGCCTCAAATGTTCCACAACATTTACACCCCTTGTTTCCTTCATTCTCGGTCTAAGTCACTCTAGTCACCTGACTGTGGTTCTAAAATATGACGCCCGTCGCCAATAGCCCTTGTGTAGGTCTAGTGCGACGATAATTCAAACCTAACCTAATCTAAGTCACTCTACCAATACAATAATAAACACACATATTCAAATTTATTTCGCGGTTCCTCCTGAATTTACATCTCTGCACTCCTGAAATACTCCTTTGAAACTCCTGAATTTCACTATCATAGATAGAGTACGAACCCTGTATATAAAACATGCATCTGTTTAAAAAAAATATTTTATGCAATATATTTTTATATTGATTGACTGGCAGAATTTTCCAATTTTGGGAGTTTTTGTGGTGAATTTTTCTTAAATATGCTTCGAAAAAGTATTAACACATTGTTTTTTTTATAGTTATTTCTGGAAAAGAAATCAGACTCCAGGAATTGACAGAAGAAATTGAAAATTTCAAAGCTGATATTCATAACAAGGAAATGGAAATAACATCCCATAAAGAGGAAGTAGACTCTCTCAAGGCAGCATTAGAAAAGGCTACGTTATTGCGAGAACAATCAGGTAAATGTTTTATGGTCACTTTGGTTTCCTTATTTTGTATTACAATCTAACTAAGTTACAGCGACAATTTGTTTGTAATTAACTCTTTTATAATGCTGAAAGTATACATAAACCCAAGATACCCAAAATGTCTTCCTTAAGAATTTTTTTATACGTTACCATTAAAGTATATAATGCAGAATGGAATCATGTCTGTTAAAGTGTGTAATATGTTATTAATTTGGCACTTAAACTAGTTATTATATGAAAAAACTAAGTAATCTATAAATTAACTAATGAGACAGTTTAGGTATAAAATAAGCAATTGATCTAAAATTAAATAATTAGGTTTTCTATAAATAAACTAATGACAGACAATTAAAACGAAAAAGAAACAATTTATCAAACTTATAAAGCATATAAATGGTATTTATTGAAACTTGCCACAAAATCATTTGTTAAAACAAGGATTACTAAAATGACACTTAGAATTCGAAAGAACATTAGTTCTAAACCAAAAACATTTTTTGTTGACACACTGGATTTTATACTAACATTTTTTTAAATCTCTGAACAGTACCTAAACTTTTGTATTTGTTGTGCGTGATATATGATGTAGATTATTTTAGACATGTACATTATAATTTAGTTTAAAAGATTAATGCTGTTGTAGACATAGTATCAAGTTAGAACATTCTTTTAATCCTCTTCAATATTTTAAAACTTTGTTATCAAATGATAGCATAATAACATAAATGATAGCATAATTTATAAATTTTATTGTTTGTAAATTTGAAGTTATGTAGCACCTATTGACTTATGCTTCCTTTCCACTATTTCAGTTCAACTTGAAGAAGTGTCAGCTAAAAAGGATGAGTACGTAGAAAAGATTAAAGAGTTGGAGGAAGGTAGGTTTTATTGTATTTTTGCTTTAAATTTTTACTCTCTGTCCCATTAAAGCCTGTTGGCAGAGTGTCTACTGTATTGTACAGGGTGGTAACAGAACCTGGAAATCAGGGTATTCTCAGGGAACTTTTTAATTCTGGAAATATCAGGGAATTCTCATGGAAATTTAAAAATTTTGCAAAATATCAGGGAATTTTTCCTATTTCGGATTTCTTAAACAGTAGGTTTAGGTTCTTGTGATCACTACTAACGGGCACTTGATTAAAAAAGCTTGTAAAAGCCAATTTGCCTGAAGAACCTATCTTGGAGGAAGGATCAATCTCTCTCGCGAAATCCTGTAATGATTTTCTGATCACATGATTCTTCTAAACTTATTCAGATTTTCGGTAATGTAGAAAACTTAGGTAGGCTAACCCATAATCCGGAAAGTCTTAATCCCCACGATATCTGAATTAAATTGTGTGCAATTGTAAAATCAGGGAAATTTTTGTGAAGGTATCAGGGAAATCATGGAAATATCAGGGAACTTTTTTTCTAGAATTTTGTAACCACCCTGTTGTAATTTATTTTATATTTTAGCTATTTCTAAACAAGAAATCACAATCGAGGATTTGCAGGCATGCATTGGAAATTGCCAATCTGATGTTGAATCCAAGGAAAACAGCATTGAATCATACAAAAAAGAAGTGGATGCCCTTAAGACAAAGTTAGAAGAAAAGAACACATTATTGCAAGAACAAGCTGGTATATTTAAATTCCTACTTCATTTTTTTTCAGGTTATACTTTATATCACCTCAATATCCAATTTTAAATACTTTTTTTGTTCAATTGCAATTATAATACTCTCTTATGAATATACCTTTCCAAATTAATGCTGTACTAATTTACTGAGTTTTTTTTACGTTAAAAAATGTGTGTGGATTCAATAAACAGTTCCTCATTCTGATTATTATGTTAAGTAATTATGGTATAATAGTGTTTTTACCTCTATTTTATTTTAGATGTCTTGGGTCAACTGGAGGAAGTGTGTGCCAAAAATGAAGAATTGGAGAAAAATATGGCTGAAATGAACGAAGGTATTGTGAAGATAAAATAATTAAATTGCACTCAAATCATATTTAAGTGGTCTGTAGTCTGGCATTAGATGATTGTTGTTTTTTGGAGAGGAAATCTTGAGTATTTTTAAAAATTTCTATACTCCTTTTTTTTTTTAATGATAGGTATCTCCAAAAAAGAGGTTGAAATCGCATCTTACATAGAAGAACTTGAAAATCTCAAAACAGAGTTGGAAAAAGCCAAATTGTTGCAAGAACAGTCTGGTAATATTTCATTGACTTGATTTGTAACTAAGTTCCTTTTGTATTTGAAGATTTGCATTGTTAAATTTTTTTGACGTTTATTTCATAAAGATACTTGCCTTGAGAGAGTCGAACTTTGACATAAACTTGATTGTGTAAATATTTACATAACATTTTTACGGTACCTCCTACTTTAAAGATCCCACTTTTCTATCTATCTTAACAAAAGCTATTAATACAGGATGAATTGTTGAATTTTTTAATTCCTATAATTAAAAACACCTTTACTTCATAGATATGTTGTGCCTATCTCTTCAAAAATGTGAATTGGCAGCTTCCAATAAAATCAAGTTTTTGAATTCATGCGTCGTCAAATATCAGGATGAAATTGCTGATATGAGAAGGCAAATGAAGGAGAAAACTGACAGTATTGGTGAATTAGAAAAAGGTTGGAATTATAGTTTTCGCACAATAAAATAATCTAATTGTAAGCAAAAGGGAATCTAAAAGTTAATCTTTTTTTTTTTTCAGCTCTATGTGAAAGCCAAAAACAGATAAAAGACATGCAGGCAAAGATATCAAAGCAGGTAATAAAATTATTGTATTAGAAAAATTGGCTTTTATTTGCTCATTTATCTGTGCAAGGAAAGGTTAAATGTACTTGCACATCAGAAATACATTAATTTGTCGCAGAAAAGGCTGCGCATTTTTATTTTAAGACATTGCATGTAATTAACTAAGCTTTTATAGAAATAATTATTTTTTAAAAGGTTGAAGAAAAGAGACAAGATGCTGCCAGGATTGAGCAAATTTTACACGAGAAGAAGGTTGCGGAAACGGAAAATTACAAACTGAAAGTTGATCTCAAAAAGGTCAGTTTTTTTATTCAAGAAATAATCCTATTAGAAACAAACTAGTTGTACATAAATAAAAGTAAACTAAATGATATTAAAAAGTTTTCTATCTTTTAAAATGTAATTTTAGAAATGAAAGTCAAAGCATACATTATTTTTTGCAGGCTCAAGAAAGAGAATCTTTAAAAGCATTTGAAGAGGCTGAAACAAGTGTCGATTCTACAAAAGATGAAGTTAAACAGTCTTCAAATACTATTTCAAAGGTAATTATGTTTAATTAAAAAGTTGTGCTTATGTTTTTAGCTGTTTTATGTATGTTAATTTGTTGTGGAGTACTGTGTTAATTTTAAAATATTTATTTTTAGGGAAGAAAGAAAAGATCTCTATCTGACATTACTAAGGTATATTTTTGTTTATATTTTTTAAATTTGTGATTGTAATAGATTGCTAAGAAATGCCTATAAATTTATAAATTCTTGTATACTTGTAAATGGTTAATATAATTTAATCTTAGACATGGGAATCGTATGTTTTTATACAATTGCCCCTTTATATATATTTTGAAAACTTAAAATCTTTTTCTGATAAAATTAACATCTGATTAAAAAAGTTGACGTGTTCCACTGATTTCAGTAAAAAAAATTAAAAATCTATTATAGGAAGCCAATGACGATGTCGACTTTAAAGAGAATACAAAGAGCACAAATAAAGTAAGCCAATCACAATATCATTTTAATTAATAATATTTTTTACTACGCACTTTGTTTTAATGTTTTAAACATTTATTTTAAGGTCCAAGAAAAGAAATTTTCTAAAACTGCAAAGGTAATGTTATTCCTTTACGTCTACATTGTTTTGAAGTTGTATATTTTGACATTACTTTATTTTTTAAAAATTGTTTTTGATTACAGGTAGAGCCAGTTAAAACTGAAGAGATCGAAACAGTGTCTAAGGTATTTAATATTTTATTCAATAAAAATACTTAAAAGGCTCTTGTCCTGTTCTCTTTTTTTAGGTTCAACTAATAAATTTAAATCCTGCAAATGTAATATTAAATTGAAAAACGGTTTGTCTAGCAAAAACCTAAGTTTAATTATCATTTTCCATATTTTTAAAAAGAGTGTACTTGCAAAATTAACTATTTTATTGTTACAATGAAAAGACTTGAAAAGTCCAAGGTTCAGATTATTGTATAGCATAGAACTAATAGTTCACAATTTCAAGAGCTAATAGTTCACAATTTCAGTGCAGATATTTTAAGGAAAAAATGCATTCAAATACATTTTATTATGAACCATAATTTTATAAGAGTTTCAAATTACATCATAAAAGCTTAGCCTTTGTTGAGATAGGTAGATCATCCCTTTGAAATGCAATGTGTATTTGAATGAGATTTAAAAAAAAGTGTTTTTAATTGTGATTTTTTTTCTTTTCTAACAGCGAAGAAGAGTCCTTCGAACTCAACAACCTAAAACAGTTGTTGATTTAAATGATACTGTAAGTATACATTGACTCGCATCGTTTTAATAGTTGCTGCATATATATATTTTTTTGTAGTTCAAATTATATTGTTGAACAAATTTGTAATTAAACTTTTTTTTACAGTTTGAATCAGAAAAAGATGAGGAGGAGGAGTATGTACCCACTAAAAAGACTTCTTCAAAGTCTTCCCTCCGACAAAAGGTAACATAAATTTACTTTTATATTTTTTAGAAAACAATAAAATCTAAAACAACTTAATATATATTAATTGGATTGATATATTTCCATATAATTTTCCTTTGCGAGTTTGCTATTCTAATGAATTACCGAGATAATGTATAAATTGTAAGTTTAAAATAAATATGATATAAAAAATACTTTTGAATTTTAATGGGCATGTTTCATGGCATGAGTTGCAACAGTTCCAGCGATGTTAATCATTTTTGGTCCTTCTACTCTAGAATTGCATTTGCTTTGAACAATACAATATTTTGTTACCTTATAAGAGAATGTTGTGTGTAAAAAATTTTCGTCAAGTGGAAATGAAACTTTTCTCTGTTTGAGAATCACATTAAATTGCTGCTCCATAAAAAAAAACATTATCTAAACCGAAGAACCTTTTTTAACAATAATGTTTTGGTAATGCTTTGCATACTTGAAATTTAATTGAAGTAAAGCAAATGGAGTTAACTAAAGGGAAACAGGATCCAGTTGTATCATCTGAAACATAATTGGCAGATATTAATTAAAACTAGAAAATTATTTCTTTCATGGTTCGTACACTCCTTGAAAAGTGCTTGAATAAAAAAAATCATTTTCAAGTCCTTAAAAGTGCTTGAAAATGAATCTAAAGTGCTTGAATAAAAAAAGTAAATTTTCAAGTGCTTAAAAATGAATCTAGAGTGCTTGAAAAAATTCCATACTATTTATTGCAAAATCGGATATCAAAAATTTTCTCTTTGAGATTGCCAAAAATGTGATGGCTGAAACACATGACCTCTCACCGGATTAAGCTACTGTTATCACGTCACTAAAATCTTTTCCCCGTTATTAAGCGACCGATATCTTTCAAGAACTGTAACCATATTTCTGGTCCATAAGTTTTTGTTTTGATTGTGTTAGAGCATTTTTGTTCTTTTTGGGGCAAATTAGCATAAATAATTTCTTGAATGTGAATAAAATATTTTGCTTACCAAAGTATATGATTGAAATGCAAAAAGAGCATTTTCTTCATAGTGCGTGCCTAGCAGAGCCGCATTTTATAAATTCTGTTTTGAAACTTTTCAAGTATTATGGTGATTGTCTTGACTGAATACTTCACAAAATGAGTGGAAAATGTATTTCCAACGATCTTTGGTTGAAATATTCCGATTGTCGTGACTGGTTGAAATTTTACTTACGGAAAGGATTGGAGTGGTCTAGATGGTGATATTGATTACCTGTAACCTTAATTGGTTTTCAACATTTTTAACCATATAAAAATTATAGTTAAAATCTGGCACCAACATCTAGTCCTTGAATTTTTCTGGAAAAGTCCTTGGAAAGTGCTTGAATTTTTTTCCCTAACAAGTGTATGAACCATGTCTTTGTTTTTTGTATTTTTAGCAGATTTATATTTTAAATGTATAATTTTAATTTCGATTTTCTTATGTAACAAAATGCTTCAAATAAATTATCTTTTTCTAACAGAAAACAAAGAGCAAAGAAGTGGAACCCCCAAAGCAAAGGGCTTCTCGACGAAAGGTGAGACCTATTTTACAAAAAAAGCTTAATTCTTAATATTGTGGAGTTTACCAGTTTTTAAATGGTCTCTCTCTCTATAATTTTTTATTATTATTTCAGCTTCAAGAACAACAAGAAAACATGTCACCTGTTAAAAAGGCTATGAATTTTGTGGGATCCAAGATCCGAAGTGTTGGTAAGTATATAACCTGGCGTACCAATTGAACAATTATTTATGTGAAATAGTTGTTTCAGTAAGGATCCATAACTTTTCAATTTAATAAACATTTGTTATAGATATAACTTGGATGTATCTTGTGGGTAATTTTTGTAATGCAGTCAAACTTTAAGTGAATTCCAAAGCTAATCCATTTGCTTATTTATTAGCAACAAATTGCAATTAAAAGGCTCATTTAAAAAAAAATACTTAACATGTTTAGTGTGATAAAATTTTCTTGTTTCATCAATTATCTTTTTTGCAGCTCAAACAGTTAGTAGCATGCCCAGCCCAAGAGTGACGCGTGGACGCAAAAAGCTGTTTAACGCTGATGCTTCAGAACCGAAGTGGAGTAAGTAATCTAATAGTATAGTAATCTCAAACATAGAGTTGTAGTTCATCCGTGGTTTTCCAGAATTTGTTTTAAAAATTTCTTTAGTGTACTGCTTTTTTCCCCTACAATTATTTAGAAAAAATTTCAATGTCCAGACTATAGATTGGTGAAATCGGTTAATTTTAAGAACTAGAATGTATCATTATTAATGGAGTATTCCGGTATTTTCACATGAGTTTCTAGAATGTAAGATTGGTATGGTTTCTGGATTAATATGTCACTAAAATTTCCGATTAACCATACACCATACTTGCCTGATTGTAAAATCACCTACAGATGGCGCGAATAAAAGTGGCCCCGGTCTAGAGATAAGAATGCATTGAGATGCTTGGCTAGCAAAACTATTGAAGCAGTCTGAAAGACTTTATGCCGAAATAAAGATTATTCAAGTGTGCAATGGCTTCACTTGACAGACCTGTTTTGCATTTGTTGTATTGGATTAGCATACATTAGAGCTACTCATAGAGAGTTCAGATCTTAGTGTGTATTGCTATATGGAGATGGCCCTTCATGCAGGGATTTGTGTCTTTCAATCTATTTTGAACATTTATTATTAACAATAACAAAAAAGTCCCATTCTCTAGGATAAATAACGGCCATAATAATCACTAGTTGGAACTTTTTTGCATGGCTGAATAAACCTTCAATTTATATTGCTTCCCAACTAGCTTGACAAACCATAACATAGTTGCCGGCAAATAATTCGCCAAGCGTTTGTTTGGGCTTAATATTGAAGCGATCAATAGTTTCACTTAGCAAACTTGTTTTGCTTGTTTTTTTTTTGACTTGGCAACAATTCTACCTTATTCCTATTTCCATGACAGGGCAACTTTTATTTACGAAACCCTGTATTTTCCCATTCATACGATAGTCAGAGGTTTCCGATAATAGAATCTCCAGAGTTTTCGGTTGTATGGATTGCTTTGGAGATTTCCAGTTATTTTTCTTGAATTAGTACTGATTATAGCCTAGTAGAATTTATTGAAAATTATGAGAATTTTGGATGTTGTGAAGGCTGAAATTCTAAAATTTAAAGAGAAAAAAGGAGTTTCTTATAATTTATCTGCAATTAGTTGCTAATTGGTCTGCAAGTTTGATAACTTTTGTCTAATTTTATTCATAAATTGTAATTTTTCTTCCTCATTTTTGCATAGTAACTTATGAATTTTTTTTTATCAATCGCTTCACTGCTAATAGTAAAGAAGGGAAATATCACTAATGTATCTATATGATTCTTTTTTCTATAATCTTTTGCCATGAATACCTAAGTTAAGATTTCAAATATTTAAAGGCAGTCTTTCTTAATTAAAATAAATGTACAAGGTTGGGATATTAAATGCTAAACACTGTAACAGAACCTGTCGAAAGCTGTTAAATCTCATCTTATACTTTAAACTTTTGTTACCTGCTACTTCATGGTTTGCTGGTTTTCTATTTTACCTATGGTTGATTCCACGAAAATGTGCCATGGACATCATTTTTTAAATGTCAACTTTTTTTATTTTAAACAAAATCTGCTCAACAAAAATTCTTGACACTTTATTTTCTCTTTTTATACCTCAAAATAAACAGTTCGTAAAAAAACCACCGAAAATTAAATTTAAAATTTGAGTGAAATCAAACTTAGTCATGTCCGTCACGCTAATAAATATTTTACAATATTTTACTATTTATAAATTTCTTAATTTTTTCTTTCTGTTTTTCACATCAGAATCTTATATTGATTCCAAAAAAATTCGATACTTGAAATGCATACCAGTTAAGAGCAAATGGTAATAGTATAAGGTCACTCAAAATCTGTTTCAATTTTGTCATGTCCGTCACAGCATGTTTTAACCAGATTAATTTTAAGTATTTTCTTTTGAATGAAAATTTCAGTGTTTTTTATAATCAAGAACTTTATTTTTGCATCACCCCATGGCAATTTTTTAACAGTCAATTAACAATTAGTACTTTTTAAGAGCCAGGAAAGATGTCTTATGTCATGTCTGTCACGAATGGAATTAGCCCTATTTATATTTTTAATCTGTTCATTTATATTCATCCACTTTCATCCTTTTTCAGGACCTTGAATACTTCTAGAGCTACACTTTGGTGTCCAAACCTTTTCATTTCATTTGTGCATATATATTCTTCAGCTTTTAAAAAGTGTGTTAAGGAACTTTTATCTTTGTCATTTTGTAAAGTATTTCGAACACTTGAAATGCATATATATTCTTAAGCTTTTGAAATGTATGTTGATGAACTTTTATCTGTTATTTTGTAATGTATTTTTAACACTTAAAATACGTATACATTCTTAAGCTTTTAAAAAGTGTGTTAATGAACTTTTATCTTTGTCATTTTGTAATGTATTCATTTCGAACTCTTAAAATAAAATTTTATCTCCTTTTGTAACTTTTGTTGTCATTTAGTTTTGTGTTAAGTAAAAGTGCAATATTCAACTGAGAAACATGTTCTCTAATTTAGTTTATTTATCAACATAAATTTTTGTTTTAAAATACATGTACCACACACTAGGTTTTTAATATTTTATTGTACCATTCACATAAAATGACAAACACATCATTCCCAGAATGATTCTTATCTGTAGCAGAAAACCTACAAAAACACTTGCTTAAATATATGCAAATGCCGGCATGTACATGATGGGAAAATGAAACATATTTTTTACCAAAATAAAACATTTGGAATTTCCCTAATTTTTTTTTCTGTAGATTACATAATATTAATTTAGAGTTTGTTTTCTCTGCACAGACATTAAACTACAGAGAAAGTGTATTAAAAATATTGTCATGCATTATATTGACTTAACTCATTTCTTCATGACACATACCTTTTATATTTCAATTGTATTAAGTTTATAAGTACCTTTGACTAAGTTAATTTATTATGCAATTTTCTGCTTTTTGCAATTAATGAAAGGTTCCGACTGGCTCTAATATTCTTAAGTTTTAAAAGATAATTGTTTATTTTTTGTATTTCAAGCTATTTAAACAAAGTTTGCTTGAAGTTTATCTGTTCAAGCAAGGTTGGTCTTAGTTAATTTTCAGTATAAATTAACTTCAATTAATAATTAAACTTCTATTTTCCTTTAAAACCAACTGTCATGAAGTGCACATTTTTTTTAATGAAAAGTGATGTGTAAAATGGTCTTGTACAGATGAATATAATATATATTAGAAAAATGAGACTGATGTTTGTGTTATGGTAATATTACACCTTCGCACCAGTTTAAGTCGCTTGGCCTCAGAATCCAGTCCACCACATGAATCACGCCATTTTTCGTTGGAATGTCGGACTTGAAAATGGGTGAGTTGTTTGCCTCTACTAGACGCCCTAGAAAAAAATATTATTTTAAAGTTTTTGTTAAATTTATCTGCACAATATCCACAGTTGGAAATATAGCGTAAATAAAAATTTTGATTAGGAAAAACAATTTAATGGTGAGCATAATTTGGATCTTGATGTATACTTTTCAATTCTATTGGTAATGGAAAACAGAATCGAATCAAAAGCTTGGTGATAAAAAAAATTCCATACAGAAATTTTTTTTTAGTTCTTTAGATTATGATATTTCTTATTATCAAGGTAAAACTTATTCCAAAGATTGATAAAATTACGAACTTCTGTTTTGATATTTTGTGAATTTTTATAAATATTGTGAACGTGAGTATGTGCTAATTATCTATGTTCGGTTCCGGACAGTGCCAGAATAACTGCTGGCCTATAAACAGTCTGTTGGGTGTCAGCTCGTCACTTGACTCTGGTTCTAAATTATGACACCTGTCGCCATTGCCCTCGTGTAGCTCTAGTACGACAATAATTCAACATAACCCAAACTTTCTTCTGTTATCTCAGTGTATTGTATTTGTACCTTATCTTATTACATCTGTTTATAAATGTGGTTGTATCACAAAAGTTATGATTTTAGATATAAAAAAAATAACTTACTATAACATCCGTCTACTCGTACGCCTACTCTGATTGGCTGTCTCTGATGAAGAGTTGCAAGATATTGGCCATCTTTAAGATCACCACTGAAGTAAGCACCTTCTACGATATGATATTCCAAAAATTCTAAAAGCAAGAACATTTTAGTTGTTGAAGTTTTTAGTTGTTATATATATTATAAAGATTAAAAATACAATATTAACGATTTTGAGCATTGTATTTTAAAATACTTTTTTAAAAGTAATTTAACACCAAAGGATTTAATTTTAACCTATAGGTAGTATTTTTACTTTGGACCCAAAGAATTCCATTAGTGGTAGCTATATTCTATTACAATTATTCCATTATTAATAGTTAAAAAAAGGTGCATTTGATATATTTTAAACTCAAAGTTATGTACTAACAAAACTAACATTAATTTAAAAATGATTTTTAACTTTGAAACTTTTTTTAATTTATTAAAATTTGAAACTAATTTCTTGAAATTAACAGTCAAACATTCGCTGACCTCTCAATAGCGTAACATTTTCTTTAAGAACTGACAATTCTTCACTTGGTATTTTCGTCAGGGCTTCATTGCTTGGCAGGAATACAGTGTAAGGACCCTCTGTAACGAATTTTCAACTTTTTGTAATTCAAGTAATATTAAGAATGTAAATTTGTATGAACTTTTTATGGTGGATGTATTACAATTTTTTTAATAAATGGTGCTTTGACGAAAAAAAGATAATTATATTAGACAGATAAAAAAAAAATACAAAGTACTGCATGTAAGTTAGAATTAAATTTTAAATATCATCACTCTAATTTTGGTTTGCTCATTAATGTCTTAGATATTTGGTTAGTTTATACTTCTGTTGTAAATTATGCTAAATATTTGTTAACCAATATTATTTCATGTATATAAGTGAGTGATAAAAAAAATTAAGTCGCATTTCTTCGACAGTATTAAATGAGGGGTATAGCATCAAAAGTCACTAAATGCCAAAAGTAAAACTATGGGAAATCGCAAAAAAACTGCTTTTAATACCTTACTATTGTATAGAGTAAAGGTGAAAACGTGTAATTTTTGTACTAATATACATGTATTCACCTTTATTCTATACAATAGTAAGGTATTAAAATTTTTTTTTTTTTGCGATTTCCCATATTTTTACTTTTGGGATTTAGTGACTTTTGATTCTATACCTCTCAAATATAAGATAGATAGGGGAGACCGGGGCACAATGGACCACCCCCTATTATTTATTTTGTATATTTTCCAAATCAGTTCATATTATAAGTAATAGATGACATAATAGTCTTGATCTAGTTATTATGAAAAACCATATTGTTAGCTCACACATTTGCCATTTTTTATTCTTGATGTGTATTAACCAGGTGAAAGTAAAAAAGCTCTTTTCTAGAAATTATCTTCTCATCATTTAAGTAACATTAGTTGGACAAAGTGGCTTGGCATAGTTGAAAGGCAAGATATTTGTCTTTCTATATAATCTATAAATTAATTTCTGAAATCATAATACAGCATATTTTAATTTTGTTTTTTGTTCAACTACAATATGGGGCACTATGGACCACAAAATCTGGGGTACAGTGGACCATGGTCCATTGTACCCCATGCAACTTTGGAAATACTTTTAGTTTCAAAATAAAATAAAAAAAATATTGATGCAAGTCCTTCCTTATTAAAAGTTAAATTTGCTATAATAGTAAAATATTTTAATATATATTCTAAAATTTACTTCTGAATGCAATAGATTTTCTCCTCGTCTACTGATAGCACTGGACAACAAAATTTGAAAAAATTTCTGCGAATCAGATGAAAGTACCCAATTCTGAATGATTTCAACGTGCTAAACTCGAATATCACCTTAAAAAATAAAAGTTAGCTCTTGTTTTTGAGTTACGGTCGTTTTCTTCATTGCAATAGGATACGGCGAAATGCATGGGCGCACCTAACACAAAATTTATTAAAGTCCATTTTGTTTACAGAAACCCTCCTAAATTTTGCTCATACAGGTTTAATTTAATATTATCAACATGGGGTTGGTAAGAGATGATAATTTACAAGAATTTTTACACACATTCGCAGCTTAATACCCCAATAGGCAACATAATTGTTCTCACTTTAAAAGGTGCAGAAAAAAAAAGAGCAATAAATTTCTCACATTTCTTCATGGTTGTTTTTAGAAGCTGTAGCATATTTAGCAGACGCATGGCTATTATCCTCGTTAAAACTATAAAAAATATTGGAGACTTTTTAGTAAGTAGTATCGTGTTGGACCGGACACATAGTTGAAGGAATGTTAGGCTATTTAACATTTAGCTTTTTCTAAATAACACCTCATTTAACCAATGAGATGATGCAGAAATAAGTCATTAATCTGATTTGTTGGTTCCCTTTTTGATCAGAAAATGACATTCCGTTTTTTTTTTTTCAATTAAATTTTATATAGCATATGGCACTATCTGTAATCACAGGTGAAGTCAAAGTGACAAATTTGCTACACAAGTTTAACTACATAAGTGAGGAGTCCCGAAATTATTCCTAGTCTCCCATCTTGAAACCAAAATACAAATGATAAGCATTCTTTACTTTTGCACAGTGATGACCCTTTTTGTGTTCAAAAAATTGCACTTTGCCGCAAATATAACAGAAGTTATTAGCTTTATGAATGCATTTACAAGGCATTGCAGTTATAGATTTATTACTAATACCAATTTTTGATATTCTACAGCTTCTAAAACAACCAAGTGCGAAATACAAGGAATTTATTGCTTTTTATTCTGCACCTCTTGAGATGAGAACAATTACGTTGCTTAGAAGGGTTGTTTAGCTGCTAATATGGTTGCAAAAACCTTGAAAGTTATCATTTCTTCCCACTCCCAGGTTGATAATATAAAATAAAATCTCTATAAGCCTCAAATTCGGAGGTTTTCTGTAAACAAAATTAACTTTAATTAATTTTGCGTTTGGTGCGCTCCTGCATTTCGCTGTATCCTATGCAATGAAAAAACGACCGTAACTCAAAAACAAGAGCTAACTTTCATTTTTTAAGGTGATATTCGTGTTTAGCAAGTCGAAATCATTCAGAATCGGGTACTTTCATCTCATTCGCATTTTCACTGTTGACCAGTGTAGTTCTTGTTTTTGTTTTTTAAACAAGAAGTAACAAATTATTAGTCAACTGATGTTTTGATTTATATATTATGACTTCAAACAATAAGTGTTTTGAATGAGAAAAGTTTTTTTTTAATTGGAATGTGATACTACAGTGTTAAATTATTTAAAACAGAAGTACAAGTATAATATCATAAATTTTTAAATTAATATTTGATTACTGTTGATTTTTTTACTAACAAAAATGTTGTAGTTATAAATAATTAAGCAACAAACAAATTTTCTCAGAATTGGTAAAATGCACAAAATTTAAATTTTGTTAATACTTTTGGTGCTGTTTTGTATAGTAATTAAAAAGTGATTTTACTTTAAAGTGATCTTATAATTTTGAAGATAAAATGTAATGCTTTTACTAATTTTTTTTCCGATATGCCACATAACAGAATTAGGAAGACTAGTGAAGGAACAGTGCCAAAAGAAGTTATGGAACAGGCTGTAAAACATGTTATTGATGATAGTCGTTACTCGTTCTATCTATTTAGTTAGCAAAGAGAAATTCATTTCTAAAACAGCCCTTTTGAGCTACATAAGAAAGAACAAAAACTCGCATACACCTGCTAGATTTGAGCCTAACTGATCCTTGCACATAAAGAAGATAAACAAAAAATTTCAAAGGGGAGGGCAAACAGTAATATCTGATAGTTCTCTCACTAAAAGAAGTTTAATATGCAATTGGATACTTAAAATTCAAATAAAATCCTTATTTTATCTGTATGTTAATCTTTAAATAGTGAAGATAATTTTTTTTCAGCAAAAAATACCATGGTCCATTGTACCCCGTGATGTGGTCCATTGTACCCCGAACCTGGGGTACAATGGACCACTTTCTCACTTGTAATAAAAAAGTGAATTCAGAAAAAAGTAATTGAAATTATATTTTTTTGGTAATGTATTTTTAAGCCAGGATATATATGTAATACAGTAACCCCTCGTTATAACGCGCCTCGTTACAACGCGCATTCGGATATATCGCGCATTGATTCATGTCTCCCAAATTCCCCCCCCCCCCATTTCTTTTCAATATGTACTTTCCGAAAAATAAACACGAGACACACATGGTCAAGATCTCCGACGGACAAAGAAAAAAGGGGAGGGAAGGGGGGAAGGAGTGCTAAAAATGTTAACAGGTGGGTAAGTCGCATCTCATTGGCTCAGGGAATGCGGCGAGGCTATGAGACTCGCGGTGAGGCTAGACTATTTTCTGTAACACGCAACAAAATTGCAGACTATATTCAATTTGGTTAGCTTCAAATGGTTCTTACGTTAAAATGGCTGCTAAGAGAGTAGGTATATCATTTAAAGTTAAACTGAACGCAATATAAAAAAATTAAAAAGGGTGCTACCCAAATTTCAGTTGCTAATGAGGTGGGAGTAGGTGCATCAACAGTTAGAGGATGCCTGGATGACTCAAACCTTATTCAAACGCTGGTTTCATGAAAATTTTGTTCCATCGGTCCGACTTCATCTGAGGAATAAGGACTTAGAAGAAAAGGCTGTTCTTCTTATAGATCAATGCAGCGCTCATCCCTGTGAGGAAGAACTCATTTCGTCAGATGGTAAAATAAGAGCTATGTTTTTACCGGCTAATACAACGAGTCTCCTTCAACCACTGGATCAAGGACCCATCGCTACATTCAAAACAAATTATCGAAGAGAGCTTATAATCAATTTATTGTTTGCCGATGAAAAGCCCCTTCCTGAAGCAATTCAAAGTGTTACCTTAAAAGACTCAATGTACATTGCAGAAAAAGCTTGGTCAGCTGTAAAATCCCAAGGCATCTCTAAATCGTGGATAAAAGTGTTAAATTGCGTTGAAATACCGGAAGAAGTTCAAGATGACGATTCAACGGAGCTTCTAGCTCTAAAGTCACTCGGTTTGGACGTTTCTGAAGTTGAAGTAAGAGTTTAGATTAGATGCGAGGACGACGAAGAAACTACGGCATATCTCTCTGATGAACAAATTATAGGTCAAGTGCGGGGAGACGACCCAAAGGAGGATGATACTGACGATGATGAAGAAGAGTCACCTAATCCTTCTGTGACTATGAAGGAAGCAGTGGACATGATGGAGAAAGCATATAATGCATTCGAAAGATGCAATTCCTCTTCTGTTGGTGAGATGCAATTAATAAACTTTCGTTCGTTAATATTTGCTGGAAAACAGGTTTTACGAGAAAAGTCAAAGCAGCTGACTTTGGATGGATTTTTCACTAGAAAATGAGTGAAATATATGTATATTATTAATTGTGCAATAATATGTAATGTTCATAGTAATTAATAATAATTTGTCCTGTCTAAATGTTTGTTTCTTTTTTGAGTAGTTATATTATTTAAATTAAACTGCATGCATTTTAATATTTATTACAATACATGCTGTTGTTTAGTTAAAAAAAAACTTGGTTGAGAGCATAAATACATCAAAAGTATAATATTTATCAAGCCGCTCGTTATATCGCGCATTCGGTTATATCGCGGTTTTTCGCTTGTCTCCCGGGAAGCGCGTTATAACGAGGGGTTACTGTATATATATATATACATTTTTCTAAACAAGTGGGATGAATATTTTTGTACTTATAGCGCAAAAAATGAAAAAGTGGTCCATCGTGCCCCGGTCTCCCCTATAGCTGAGTTACAGGTCTTTGAAATCCAACTTTTTGAAATGGGTTCGAATATTATGTTGTACACTTATTTAATGAAAGTTTAAAAAATATTCGAACTAATTTTGAAAAAGTGAGACTATAGAAACCTGCTTGTTTTCCCGATAAGAATTTCGGTAAGGTATTGAAGTAACAAGTAAGTATGCTATTTGAAGTTTTTTTTTTTTAACTTTTTGTTTTCCATGTGATAAACAGTTTAACTTTCTTTTAGAGCACCTCGGTCATTCACCCTTAGAAGGGCGAATGAATTGAGCCCGATTGGCCACGTGTCTCCAGACAAAAAAAAAGGCATAATAAATGTAGCTGACTTTCTGGTCTCTAGATTCCTACTTTTTGGAATTAACTCGAATGTTTTAAATTTTCAAAAATAATTTTACACAAAATGTTCGATTAGAAAGTTGGATTATAAGTAGAGCCTTTTAAGTCAGCTAAATTTATTATACAAAATAACTACTTATAAAAATATTCAGTACAGACAGAGAAATATGTGGCTTTTAAAATAATTTTTTCCATTGGATTAACACCAAGGAGTTCTATAGTAGGGTAGAGGAACGACTCGTATTGAGCTGACATCCGCAGCCATGGCTCACTACGGAGCCCGAATATCGTGGCAAAAGTGCTAGTTATTTTATAATTTTGATACTGAGAAAGGAAGTACACCCAGGGCAAAGGCAGTAATCGAACCCGCCCCTGTTACAGCGTGCGGACTGTTACAGTAGCGTTATGGCCTGCGATCCAAACCACTCGCCGGCCCAACATGCAACCCAATATTGTCTCCATGTCGGTCCATGGTGCGGTTGGTAGGTCCAGTCTCTACCCTACTGTAGAACAGAGGCTGGGGAGCTCAGTCGGTTAGGCACTCGCCTAGCATGCGAAAGGTCCCAAGTTCGGGTCCGGGCATCGCCAAAGTAACTGCCGACCTATAAACGGCCCATGCAGCCAAAAATGTCCGACAAATAATACCCCGTGTAAGGGAGTGCACATTAAATATCCTTCAAAGTCCTAACGCTGCATTGCGTGCCTATTCAGGTGTTAGCTCGTCATTTGAATGTGGTTTTAAAATACGACGCCAGTCGCCAATAGCTGTCGTGTATCTCTAGTGCGACGATAATTAAAACCAAACCTACCTCCCTGCATGTCATCCAGCATCTTGGTAACGTCGACCAGCGTGAGGAAGCCGTCGTACTTGTTGCAGGCGCGCAGGGTGTCCACGATATGGCGGTCGGCGGCCGGACACAGCGTGCCGTCGATGACGTGGAGGACGCCCCCGCGTGGACCCGACACGTCCCCGCGCACGATACGGTGTCCGTTCACGGTGACGGCCTGCAAAAAATAACGTATGTGTGAGAGCAGGGATTGGGGAGCAGGATCAAGAGCAGGGATTTAAAAAAGTGTTAAAAGTTCTTTATTAAAAGCTGTTACGCCAATCCTTGCATGAGAAGTAAAGTCGACCACAAGAAGTGGCTGGTCTAGAAATTGCTTAGGGGAAGAGGCTAAGATCTATTTTCAACCAGTTAATGAGTTGGCTTTATTAAAAAAGTAACTGTTACAGTTTCTTAGTATAAAAAATTACTACTTATTTTTAAGCGCTTACAAAAAGTCACTAAATGCTGTGACTTTTGATAATGCAAATTTTACCATCTAACCGTCTTTAAAATGGAATTCCGTTTAAAGAAATGGTAAAAATCGAAAAAAAAACAACGAAAGAAGAACGAAAATTCAACGTTGTTAAATTTTAGCCCATCACCGAACTGCTAAAAATATCCGGGAAAAGTAACGCATTTTTTCGCACCTCCTTAAAGTAACTAAGTTACTTTCTGAAAAATTAACTCCAGTTTAAAACTAGGTAAAGGTTAAGTCGACCCCAAGAAAGAGGCCAAGATCTTTTTTGAACCATTTAATAAGTGAAGATAATTAAATATCTATTCTAGATAATTAAAATTTATTTTTATGCATTTATTTATTGAAATTGTATTGGTGATGGGAAGAAGTTGTGATGGGGCGCTAATCTACTTCTAATGTATTTCATTGAATAATGAGGGATTAAAAACCTGGTTACCCTTTATGCACAGAATTAAGATTTAAATTTTAATTATTTTTCATTGAATATTTTAATGTTAGGATAACTAAAGTATAAGTTTTTTTAGAAAAAATTTACTTTACCATTATAGACTTAAATGTGCTAAAACAGAACATGTAAATCAAAGCGCTCCATCTTTCCCCGTTTTCTTTAAAGTGAAAAATGAAACAGAGGCTTTTTGAGTGGCAAGTACCGTTAGTACATGAAGAGTCAAATGAAAAATTTAGCGAAAGATTTAAAAAAAAGTGTTGACTCACCTCGTTGTTGTAATTATTGACAAAGATGGTGGCTTCGTTGGCCCGGGACATGAGCCGTCCGCCCTGCTTCAGCTGGTCAAGAGTCACCGCATCCTGTACACCGTGGTTGAGCAGGGCCGTCGAGAGGTCGGAGCTGCTCCCCCGCCAGTGGTCGATCAGGTTAGACGGAAGGCGGGAAACGGCTTCGTTGGACGGCAGAAACAACGTGTAAGCGCCTGGAAATCAAAGGTAAGGTTTAAAAAAGTTTTTGTATATGCAAGGCTACACTCTTAAAACAAACGAGCGAATTTAACTCAATCTGAGTAATTTTCACTCCTCCAGTCTTGAAAATGCACTTCTCTGAAAGGAGTGGATCCTTTGTGTGTTAAACCTCCAACAGGACAGGTGTTAAACCTCCAAACGAATGATTTTAACTCAGCCTGAGTTAATATTCACTCCTTTCCAGTGTCGAAAATGCACTTCTCCAACTGGAGTGGATTTCACTCTTTTGTTTTAAGAGTGTATGATAATTTGTACTTGTAACTACAAAAAATTGCTTGCAGAAATTTAATTATAGAGAATAGAAATCACACGAAGTACATTCTGTAACGCTGAATTTCGCTGGTGCTGCCATCTATATATTCATTGCAAAACTAGTTTTTGGTGCTGCCATCTATAAATTCAGCGCAAAACTAATCATAATATTTGGTGCTGCCATCTATATTTCAATAGCACAAGCGTGTTATTGTTTTTTCATGCTGCTTTCTATACTATTTAAAATGAAGTAATATAAAAGTTGGGTACTACAGTTACTTTTACTACTATTTAGGTTTACACCAAGTAGCCATGTGTAGATATGCTTTGTATGTGTAACTTTGCTGTATTTTATACCTTACTAATCTTTTTTTTATGCTACATCTTTTTTAACGGTACTTATAATTTGAATTTTAAAAAAAATATTTATTGGTAACATCTAGAATGTTAGAATCATATTGCAAGTTTTTAAGAAAGTGAATATTTGCTTCAGAATTTAATGATGACCCTTATAATTTGACAACATTGAGATTTGAGAATACATAAAAAAAAGCGACCTCTCCTCTTTTACTTATTGGACTTTTCTTTCTTTACTTTAAAAGTAGCTTTTGCCAAGAGCTAACTCCTTACAGACCACACCTTGTTCCTCAAACAAAAATGTTACCCACCAAAAAAATGACCACTACTACCAAGTTATACATCAAGTTAACCTCAAACCCAATGCAGCACTTGGTTCTATTTTTATAGAAAACAATTAAAATGCAATTCTAAAAAAAGAACATCTTTTGAAACTTATAGACCACGAGTAATAGATAAAAGTAACTTAAACTAATGGGTTTTCTAAAAAAGAAAAAATCACTCTCAAACATTTATCCCATTCTTCTTTCAACAAACACTTAGCAATTTATAAAAAGTATGAAACATCTATTTCCAATCCGCAAGAAAACTGCAGTCACTACAATCCGGTCACAACCTTTCACCACCCAGGCAGACCAGAACTTTATTCCCAATTCCCCACTGACCCCAAAAGAACGGTGTTCCCAAGATTAACCTTTGACACAATCCTACGCTAAAAAAATATTCAAGAACAAGACGGATAAAGCGGGAATAAAATTAGAAAAAAATAGCCACACCTGATTCGTCAAACACGATATTTTTGGCGGGTAATGATTTACCTTTACGCCCAGGGGGAGTTGTACTCGTGATAGGTTAACATCGTTAACTTGTCGGCTGACCTATCTTCATTAAGTTTTGAACCCGTTAGCGGACGCCACTTATAATTCAATAAATATTTGGTATTGGCATTCAATGACAGTTTCTAATTTGTCACTATCCGTATGATAATTTCGGTATAGTCTTTAGCTTCGAAGTTTAGGTTTGGTGGTTGAAAGATTATAATGGAGTCACTTTCATGTAGTGTTTGATTCGACTTCGCGATACTCCTAAACAGGGCGTGATCTAGGAAAACTCAGATTATGACACAACCTATTTTGGGGACCCCATAACGAAAAATGTTGTATTTGATTTCCATAAATGATGGTGCTATAGGACCTATGCATCAAATTTATGATACAATTTTATCGCCTTCCTTATAAACATCGATGAAAACAATCACGTTAGGTCAATTTCTCAGTCAAAGGAACAAAAAACAAAGTAGAGTATCAGATTTTCTTTCATTTACTGTTATTTTGCGGATTTACAGCATTTAGCATAATAAAACCTTAAATTGAGGGGCCCTTAAAATTTGGGGGCTAGGCCCGGGCCTAGCAGGCCTTATGGAAGGAACAGGCCCTGCTCCTAAAGCCCAGATCACGGATATGGTTTATTTCTTTTACCACCAAACCTAAACTTTAAAGCAAAAGACTATACCAAATTATCACATGAAACACCAGACACCGACTCTTTTCCACTATTAATAATGCCTAATAATAACAATATGTGAACAATTAGAAATAAAAAAAAGCCACACCTGATTCGTCAAATACGGTATTTTTGGCAGGTAATGATTACCTTTACGCCCATTGATGAATTTACTACTACGATTTACTCGTTGCACTCGTGATAGGTTAACATCGTTAACCTGTCAGCTGACCTATCTTCATTAAGTTTTGAACCGGATTCCACTTATAATTCAATAAATATTGGGTTTTGTCATTCACTGACAGTTTCTAATTTGTCACTGGCGATGAGGATGTAAATTGAGCATTTAAATATGATGTTTTAAAGGATGTATGTATAGTTCTTTAATTATGCTCATAATGAAGATAGATTTATGATTATTTAATTCGACGTAATTGAAGACAGTCAGAAAAAAAGCTTTGCTTGCTCTTTTAAAATTATTTATAATCATAATTACCATTGAGAATTAGTAACTAATTTTATTTTGCAACACAGATAATTATTGTTTTTGAAGAATTATCCTAAATTCCTTACAATTCGCTCCTCATGAAAAAAGATGTTCTTAACCAGATTCTTTGTATGGATATAAACTTTAGGGAATCAATATATAAAGAAGATAATGGTTATCAATGCCTTCAAAGCAGCTATTAACCGAGGAAATAAAATTAATAAAACATTGTTTTTGAACAAACATTTTGTCTATTCCCATGTTAACCAATTAGAGATAATTTTTGCTTCCTGGTTTTATCGTAAATTATGTTTTAATATTGTTTTAAAATCGTTTTTATATAAGATAAATGTCTTGAGAAATTTCAAGAATATGATGACAATATATAAAAACTTTGCAAAGTTAATACGGGTATGCTTCGAATTGAGTTTGTTAATGATATTTAAATAATCAGTCACATTTCTCGATCAAATTATTAGATAAAATTTTAAAATTAATCATCTTTAGTTATTTTAATGAATCCTAAATTGTGTTTCATACACTAGGAAAAATGGTCTCGCAATATGCAGTCCTTCGTTTTCCTTGTTTTAAAATAATTTTTTCTCATTGTGCATTGGCTTGTTTCACGTGACGTTTATCATGCTGGCTTTCATTCCTGGATTTCATTTGTGGTTTCGGTGATTGGTGATTTGACACGATAACCTCTGTCCACTACATTTATTAACCAGTCAATACTTTGTTTTCATTCTTGTGACCAAGACGTGAAACATGGCCATACTATCCACAACCTTGGGCTCTGCCAAGGCCGGATTTTTAAATCGGCAAAGTAGGCTGCAGCCTAGAGCGGAAAGTTTTTGGGAAGACAAAAATTTAACGCACAATTAAAGCGGCATTCGGCATAAAAAATATTATAAAGGTACTAATATTTTTAATAAAAAAATAATTAATGTGTAAATCGTAAACGTACATAAAGTACTAATATTTAGTAGTAAACATGGTAGCTGCGACGGCGATTGCACTCTCTCCCCCTGATTTGGAAGTTGAAAAACAATTATTACAACAGTTTAAAAAATTCACCTATTATTTAGCTTTCGACTTAGAGTTAACATAGATGATTCTAATATGTAGAAAGAAAAAAAATAGTAAAGAAAACTATATCTGGCGGCAAATCTTTAAATCCGGTCCTGGGCTCTGCCTGGTGTGCCGTTGGTTTATTAGACTTAGTAAAAAAAAAAGAACATCCCAGGACAACCCCTTAATACAATTTTATTCTTTTGCAGGCTACTCTATCCCAGGACAACCCCTTAATACAATTTTATTCTTTTGCAGGCTACTCTTTCTGCTGTAAGTGGATTATTAAATTAGCATTCATAATGCATATATGAAAATCATTAAACTATTTTGCAAACAACTAAGTTTTTTGAAATTTCATTCACGAAAAGTCAGAGCCCATTTTGTTTTTTGGTTCCATATTTAACATGCATATTAGAAACGTTCCAAAAAGGGACTAAATTCCAGTCATTGACCGTGACATTATTTAAAATAGCGTTCAATTTTTTTTCCACATTCTTTTTTAGACAGGTCGCGAGCCGACCTTGCGATAAACTTCCAAATCGTGAAGAAGAAAATCCAACAACAATGAGAAAAAAAAAAGACGTTTGCACTTCAGTTCCGTGAGGTCGATTTGGCGAAATTATCTCTACTAAAGATGAGAGATAAAAGTGCATTTTTTTCCAACAAAAGCCGATTTTCTTTTTATAGGCTTCTTTTGTTTGGGCAGCGGAAAGTTCGGAAGCGAAAGCTGAGTGTTGCTTGAAACAATAATGCTGGGTTCAGATGTTAATCCTGGCTTAAAAGAGAATGCAAGTATATGGAACATCCATAAATTTCGCTTGTAGTTCGAGTCAATCTGCATTTTAGAAATATCTTTATTGAAGAGAATTGGCATAAAAACCTGTTATATCGATTTTTTAAAAAACTTTTTATCGGACGAACTTCAGTAAATAGTTTAATTAGTCTAACCAAACGCGAAGACTTTATGGTTAGTTCTTTTAGATTGAAATGAAAGACCATGAGGAAAAAAATGCTTTAAAATATAAACATTTGGTAAATTAACAAGAAAACGATAATTAACAGCCGACAGAAGCCATGTCAATAAAAATTAGATATATTACTTTAGTTAAAAACTTTGAAATCGCTAAGGGCACGTTTTCTTATGAAATTATTTTTGTTACTTAGAATAATTAATGAGGGCAAACTACCCGAAGATAGAAGATGTATAATTTTCTTTTTCCCCCCTCCTTTGTCCAAATTTATTTCACTTGCCATAAATCTTTGCAAATATTTGTTAAAGCATGAAAGTGTCATATCTCACAAAACGTACAAAACCATGTCCCCCACAAGATATCTTTCACAGGAAGAAAGGTTATGCTTCCAATAGTAAGTTAAGAAAATGAATATTTTATCTTCTTGCTAAAATTGAATAAATAAAAAAAAAAACAAATATTTTGCATACAAATTTGTGAACAGACTAGGAAAAATTGTGTCCGTTTACTGTTTTGGTTAGTTAATCCAAATCAAAACTCAATTTTTTTTGAAAAAGATATTGTTTTTCTTAAAAATTAAATCGGCATTATGTGAACGCACAAAACTTTAAAAAATCATCATTATAGAGCATTTAAATACATAAATTCTATGAAAATAAAATGTCCCACAGATTTTCGTCATGTCCGAGGACAACATATTATTTGGTACGCATAAAAATCTAGAAATGGCAACAGTACTCTCTTTCAGTCTTATTAGTTCACGCAATACGTTGTATCAAGTCAATAGTTTGAATACCGCAGTAGATAAAAATTAATTTAGTTAAAAGCTAAAATTAAAGCTGACAATATCATAGCGTGAATTAAATTTGAGGGTTAAAACTTTACTAAATGAAACATGATTAAATTAAGTAATTAAGGACTTACTATCAGAATAAGCAATTTTATTTTGTATGATCTGAACCGATGCTATATTTCCAATGTAGTATGAAAGTGTAACTCAAATTGTACTTTTTCTGACGAATGATCCGCAAACGGGAGGAACGTTTTTCTGTTCTGTAAATGCATCTTTTGTACGGTAAGAGTTCCGATGCAGGAAAGCATACAATTCGTCATAGCAGAAATCGCAAAGATGCATATTTTGGGGGGTATGTTATTTAAAGTAACATTTAATTCGATGATAATAAGTTCCTAAAATAGTATTATATAGTGCTTGTAATGTCTGATGAAGGGAATATTTAGTAACAGACAATTTTCAATGCTAGCCCGAGAAGCCGTCAATTTAAATTGCTCAATATTTTCGGGAGGTTAGAAGAAAATTAGCGGAGCAGAGAGTATAGCCCTAGTTGTAAAATAAACCGATTTTGTCCTGGTACCATTTAAATTAAAACAAAATGCTTAAAATAAGTAATTGAGCAAGTTTGTAAATTCGTTTTCAAGATGGCGGCACATGATTTTACGGAAATGTTATAAACACCAAGAACCAAAAAAAAAAAAAAAAAAAAAAATCCTTCCAAAATTTTATATATATATAATTTAAATTTTACGACTTTTATAAGCAAATAAGCTTTTTTTAAACTTAAATGTTTGGAATACTTGAAATGTAAAATGTTTTTGATGAAACTCTGCTAATTTTTTTTTCAAGCTCAAAAAATTAATAAATAATTATTAAGTACTCCATACATATTAGTTTCGTAGTTTAATCGAATGACGTAACGTAGCAGCGATAATAAAGCCAATGTTAGAAACAATATGAGCACATTTCCGTTTAGAACAGACATAAACGAAAATAAAAAAAAAATGACATAAAGCGTGAAAGTATAATCCCCTAACAAAAGAAATTGGAACGTAACTAATTTTAGCGATAAAAAAAGAATGCTCGGTCACACTCAAAAGAAAATCAATAAACATTGAAGAATATAAAAGCAAAGGAAATAAAACTGTTATAATGCGACAGGGATTTAACCAAAAGAAGTTTTTTTTTATATAATCCATTATTAAGAATTACTGATCCATTTACGAACTATATGCACGGTTCTATAAAAACAATCAAGTCTATAATAATCCTTATGCCTAAAAACACCTTTATTTTTGTAATCGGCAGGTTTTGTAACTTTTTGCTTTGTCTTAAGCCTTCCTGTTAACTGATTGTCGTAAAAGTCGCTTGTGCTTGACCATGCATTTCCGAACATGTAATTGAACAAAGGAATAAACACAAAATAGCGGACACTGTGATATATTTTGTTGTGTGCTTATTGTATTGTGTAACTTATACTTTCACTGATGAAATATTTTTAATTAATTTTGTTGTGAAATAAAACAGAAGAAATTTAAAGCATATATTTTAATAGAATTTTATTTCTCCAGGATGACTTTGTTTTTTCCTAAAACTTATATTTTCTGATTATTAATACTTAGTTTTAACTACGTTTTTAAAATAGTTTCTTAAATTTTATTGGATTTAATGTCTTATATTCTAGCTGTAATTTGCACAAGCAACACAAAATACATTCGAAAATGTAACATTAAATTCGTCTGTCAAAGCTGTCTCAATACCACTAGAGATAATAATTTTCTAGAATATTTTTACCGAGCTTAAAATATTTACTTTTATTCTTTGCATAATATCTAAAGATTATATATATTTAGGTCTTAAACAAAATAAAGAACTGTCTTGAATTAAGAATAATGCTTTTAACTTCATTGTTTCTCCATTTGGGTCAACTACACATAACCTCTTTATCAGATTTTTTCAGCTTTAAATATGTAAATTGCAATTTAAATAAGTTTTATAAATTCATTGAATTAGTAATATCTAAAAGAAATATTTTCTTTTCACATTTTTTAGGAAAACAAAGAAACCGTAATTATTTAATAATGACGTTGAATATATTTTAGATTAATTTTGTTTTTAGATTTCCAATTAGGGTTAGTTTATTTCATTGACATTCTGCCCCATAAAATAATAATTTTCAATTATTACTTGCATGTGATCGTTTTTTTAAAAATATTTTTAAAATACATCTTTGAATAAATTTCTCTCTCAAAAATATATATAAAAGCACTCTATTATTTATATTTCCAAACTATTCTGTTACGATTGTTTAAATCTATAAGACACCCATTCCATTACCCTTACCTATATCATCTACTTTGGTTTAATTTTGAAAATTTTTGAAAAGTACAAATTATTCTATTGGGGGTCCTAAATTATTACGCCCGTCGCCAATAGCCCTCGTGCCCTACGATAATTCAAACTGAACAAATTATTCTACATTTGAATTGGAATTCAGCTAACGCTTTGATTCTCACCTCCTTTATAGCACCTACTAAGAGTTATTCTTGTTCCATTGCCTTATGTTACACAATCCTAAACTAATGTGTACTTCAATAACCCATTGAGGGAGAATTTTGGGAACAAAATAACAAAATTTAGAATAACAGAACAAATAACAAAATTTAACTAAGTTTTTTAAATTCTGTTTTCATGTAACTTAATTTGCCCTGCATAAAGTGTTTAGGGCCATGAACTTCATATGCCTTGTATTTTGTTTATTTATGGCTGTGTGATTTCATGTAACTTGCGTAAGTCACAAATTAAAAAAGCTGTTTAAATTTGGAAAATAAATCAGATTAAACAAAGCACGTTGCTTTATTTAGTTGCAAAAAGTGTAGATCAGCTATTCCGCTAATTTTTTTTCTCATTTAATGTTTAAAATTGTAGTGATAATCACTTTCAACAGAAAAGGTAATTTTGCAAGGAATAAGACTTATATGAGCTTAACCCTCTAATGCATACTGTTACCGTTTGGTAACAAGTAACATAATCCACTTAATTCTATTAAATTAGAGCTCCTCCTAGACAAATCTGTGTTTTTTTTTCATCTAATACATTTCATTTTAAAGTTTTAGTTACTAATATTCCTCATAGATGACAGTAGTAAAAGTGTATTCAAAATTGAAGAGTGAGGTTATTAACTTCTGTAAAATTACGTTTTTGGCAGTATTCAGAGAATAATAATATTAGTAATAAATACTAATAAATTGTTTTGAAAAATTAATCATAGTTAAAAAGGGCTATTTTGAAATATTTTTAGTAGTTTTCTAGTCATTATTATCAAAATTATAATTTTGTAGTTGGTTTTTGTAATATGGAAAAATTTAAAAATTGAAATTATTTAAATTCTAATGCAGTTAATTTTTTTCAGTATTTTTCCCACAATATATGAGTAGTAAAGATTCATATATATTTTTTCTGGATGAAAAAAAAATTCATGCATTAGAAGGTTAAGCAGAAAAATCATTTTTGCGTGGCAAATTTTCTTGCCATGAGTCATAAACGTTTTAATACACGAACAGACTTACCGTCAGTGGACAGCATGCTCTCTATTTCGTCATCAGTCAGTCCTATGAATTCAAAAAATGCGTCCGCGTTCAAAGATCTCGCTATTTCTCTTATGGATGATCCGAAGTTCTCGCTCGGGGAATTTTGGGCTGGCGCACAACTGCGGCTGCAATCGCACATGCCGTTCCTGTCGATGCGAGCGTCGATTTGCCTGCCGCTGGTGATGCCTTCGTTCCCAACTTCAAATTCTGGAATGGAAAAAGTTTTCATATACAACTTTAAAAAATGTTTGATAATAGCAAAAACAAGGAAACCTTTATTTTATGTAAGCTTCATAAACGAATCTACGTATTTTTTCAGGTTTTCCAGTTGCTACTATAATTAAACAGATTTGTGTTATCAATGGCTTTCAATTTTTGTGTTACAAAACTGATTTCAATAAATTTAAACAAAAGATTTTTTTTTAAAATTGTATCTTAAATTGAAAAAAATATTTATTAAAAATTAAATAAAGGAAATATTTTGTTTGATATAGAATAATAATTTTGAATTATTTGGCACACTTAAACGACCAAAAATGCAAAAGTATATTTCTCAATGTAACTAATTTGTTGAATGTCTCTTAGCAGTTTCCCGCATAGGTTTCCTCCAAAATACAAAACTTTTTTAAGAATAGCACATAGCCAACAATTATAAGTATAGAATAGGTGTTAATAAATACGAAAAGGCCGATACGAATAGGTTTTCTTTTAATGAATAAGCCAAAACTTGGTATAAATACAGGTAAAAATTCACCTTTTTGCTGTTCCAACTTGGCTTCATCAGTGACAACGTCAATGGTCCCAACTTCCGAATCAGTAGTTGTGATTCCAGTGCCGACAGTCGTCACATCATCAAAAGCTGGTATCTGAGTTTGAGCATCGGTTGTAGCAGGCACCGGAACAAAATAAACCTGATCTGTTCCTTGCATGGTCGTATTTCTATTGTAACCGTAACCATTACCATTCGTCTTCTGTGTGGAAGAAAAGTCGCCATTGTCAATCACAACTTGCTGCTGAGGAAAGTTATTACCTTGGTTGTTGTAAGTTCCTCCGTTGCTGTTGGATGTTCCACGGTAGTTGATGTTGACTCTTTCTTGCGAAACTTGTGTCTTCACATTTTGGTTGACGGAGTAATAGTTTTGCTGATCTTGATTTAAACGCACCTGGTTATTAAAGTTCTGGTTACCACGATTTCCTGAAGAAGATCTCCATGCGTTCTGTCCCAGATTTTGATTGTTGCTGTTATACTGATTGTTATTTTGGTTGAAGTTACCATTATTTTGTATTTGTTGACCACCGTTGGAATTATAATTTGGCCGCTGGTTATTGTTATTATTATTGTTACCATTAGCAAGAGGCCTGAAACTCTCTGACCTTTGACCCCTTTGAACTTGACTAGGATATTCAGGAAAGTTGCCACCTTGGTTATTTATTTGGTTGAATGACTGACCGTTGTTTTGATGCTGTCCTCTGGTATTTTGCTCATACCTATTATTTTGACCATTAGAAAAGCCTTGGTTGTTCCCCTGGTGATTAACAGGTGCCCTGGGATCAAGCTGAGGCTCTTGCTGGTATCCCCCGTTATGACCCTGGAAGTTTCCTCCGTAGTTCTGTCCCTGAATATTGTTTTCTTGGAACTTTATTTGATCGATTGCGGGAAACCCGCCATTATTTCCATATCCATTGGAATTCTGCTCTGGAAATTCGTTCAAGGGTCTTCTCAGTTCCGTGTTGAATGACTGGTCATGATTTATCTGTTGCTGGATAAGTTCTTCTGGAACTTTTCTTATTGGTGGTTCATAATTATTGTTTGGCGGTCCTTTGTTCCTCGGTCCCCCAGAGTCAGGATACCTCTGTGATTCAAACGAAGAGTGCGGAAAATCCTTATTTGGTCCTCCGTGTGGCTGTTGAGTTGAGGGAAGTCGGATGTTGTTCAGTTGTTGGTGAACATCGCCTGGAAGCAGAAGTCGGATTTCTGGAACATTGTTGATGCTGAGTGGAATTGTTTGCAGATGAGGAGCGCCTTTATCTTTTGCGTGAATTGTAGATATTCCACCACCTGATTGAAATAAAGTTTATAAAAATATTACTAAAAAAATCTAGTAACGACCTTTAAATAAAAAAAAATTATGTTAAATAAACCTTTATTAAATGACTATACGAAAATAAAGCGGCGTGTCCGAAGAAAAACTTTCCACAGCACTATTTTCTTTTATCATTTTGGTGAAAAAGAGACGTTTGTGGAAATCTCACTTTAAATATAAACTTTTTTAAAAAAAAAAAGCATTTGGCGATTCAGTTATTGTTATGAAATTTGCTGACGAAGACTCTATTGTGTATTAAAAAAAATATATATCTTATTTTATGTATATCACTCATAGTCACCAATTCTTTGTTTTTATAATATTTTAAATTTGAAGATTATTTATGGAATAGTTTATTTATTGCATGAATATATATTTTATTTAAAAATTCAAAATAAATAAATTTATATAATAACTAAGTTTTGATTATTGCAAAGAGCTCGCTAATTTTCCAACGGTTTAAAGGTTTTCTGTAAAGTGTGGGAATATAGCATTGATATATACAGACGCAGGATTGTTTAAATAGAACTCTTAAGTTATTCAAAGCAAACTGAAAAATATATGCTATACAGAGTTTTTTTAATTAATATCTAGTACTTCAAATTCTGATACGGCTAAATGTTTGCGTATTTTTATTTAAAATGCTTTTATATAAATATTATTACTTTTTATATCTATATAGAAAAGGTGGGTTTTTTTTTGTAACGGATAGACCTTTAAACTAAGCGACCGAATTTCAAAAAAAGTGCATAAAGGTAGGTTTAGTTTGAAGAACGGTATGTGAAAATTTTTAATCCCTAATTTAGGAGAAAAAATATCGTTTTTCCAATTTTTAACTATAAAAACACGAATTGGCAACAATCATTTAAATTTTATACGTATTTTTTTATTTCTATTGGTTAATAATGCTTACGGTTTATAAGTATTAGAATTAAGGAATTAGTGTTGAATATTCGTTCTTTTTTTATTAAACGATAAATGAATCGTTAAATGCAAAAAATGGTCACGCGACATGGAATTTCCCGTTATACTGCTTCCTTCCAACATTGCAGTAAATCCTATAATTTAAAGGTATCGCCCTTTTTCGGTTCATTTTCGAATTTAGTAATTCGTTTTTTCAATTAGTTAGCTGTTCCTAACACTCAACATAGAAGAATTTATATGCATTTCAAAAACCTAAATCACAATAAATTTGCAGTTTTAAAATGTTTGTATAAAAGTTGGTCGTTCTTTAATCCATGATAACAAACACGTACAACAAACCTTTTTAAGTGATAATCTGAAACCATCAATCAATCATTATTTATTCTTTGGAATTAAAAGAAAAGAAAGTAAGTTAAAAAAAATTTAATGCTTTGCCGTTTTCTTAGGACACAAATAATACACAATCAAAGAATCACATTCTGCTACATTTTTCGGAGTTATTCCAAACTTATAACATTTGTATGACAAAAATTAATTTTTCTTAAAATATTAATTTTGAATAAATAAAATCTGTCATGGTATTGTTGATGTGGCAACAGTGATTTAAATGAATAAAAATAAAATTTAAATGCTATTCAAATGGAAGACCTAAGACAGACACGTAGACAGATATTCATTTGCAGACGCACGGACAAAGGCATGAAAGGTTAGATCTCTGATGTCACACCTTTTTAGCAAAAGAATTTTTAACGTCCCACGGACATAACCGAATTCGGAAGGAATGGATGGAAGGGCAGACGGACATCTTCTCCATGTCAATACCTACTTTCAATTTTCTTTTAAAAATTCTTTCGAATACCTACTTTTTTTAAAAAAAACTTTAAAATAATTTTTTTTAAAAATTGAAAAATAGGAATTTACATGCTGGAGATGTCAGTCCGTAACTCTCTCAAATTCGGTTCTAGTTTAGTCGTCTTTCGCTTATAGTTCGGTCGTAGTTTGAAAATCCTTTTTTGTGTTTTGTTAGAAAGGTATGACATTAGAGACCTATCTATTATATTTTTTGTTCTACTGCCTGTACGGTTTGCCGTCCGTTCGGCCATCTGTCCTATGACGGTCTGTTTAAACTTAGTTTTCTTCACAGTCCAATTTAAAAAATATATTTTCTTGATATTATCAAATATTAGCTTTTATACTTTTTTTCTTCTGCCTGCTAATCCGTTTTTTACGATTTTATTTAGGTATTTTTATACATCCCTAAATACAGTTTTTTATATCAGTATTGAATTGAAATTCGTTTCATTTTTGCTCACAAATGAAAACAAGTGAATAACAAAAGAAAATAAGTGAGTAAACAAATGAAAATAAGTAAATGAAAAAGTACTTTAAAAGCAATTTAAATATTGAAAAAGTATTATATAGTTATTTTAGAATCTCCAAAAAAAAGTCTCATTATTAGTTCAACAAATAAATGATAGTCAGAGAATGTGTCGATATATTTAAAATATTTCCTTGCGGAATTTTTCGTTGTGCAGAAAAATCTATTTGTCATTTTGTAGCTGTTTTTTTATGCGATTCCACTTACGTCTTTCTTTTTTTTAATATAATACTGTAACATTTCCTAATTTATATCAATATTGTACATTCATGCAAAGTTAATTCAACTAATACATTAATTATGAAAGAAACTCACCCCCTGCCGGCGGCACTAGATATCCATCCAGCAACTGTATCTGCACTTGATGCCTCTGAGTGGACTCCGGCTTGAAATTCGGGACCTGCACTTGGTGTTGCTGGGTGGACTCCGGAGTGAAGTTCGGGATCTGCTTCTTGGCATGAGGCGGAAGCGGTGGCGGATTGGCCACTGGGGGGAACTTCGGCCTCTGGTACACCCCTGGAGATCGCCTGTTAGACCCCTCCGAGGCCCCGAAATTCATCATCCTCTGGTACCTCGACTGAGTGGGATAGTTCCTCACGGGAGGCTTCGAATGAGAGTGTCCTTGGTTCTGTTCCTGTGGAGGTTCAGGGTTCTGTTGCTGCTGTCTTTGGTTCTGGGGTTCCTGTCCACGAGGGGGGTAGACCAGCAGAAAACTGCGTTTTGTGTCGGAAGTGTCCATGTCGGAAGTTTCCAAGTCGGAAGTCTTGTTGAGGGATGTGGAATCTTCCGGAAACTTTTCTGCGAATTCCGAAGTGCTGAGAGTTTCTGAGGGTCCGACGGGTTTCCAGCCGCTGAACTGCACTTCTTTCGAGGACGCCGTTGTGGCTTCCCCGGCTGAAGACCCTCGTAAGAGATGGGTCGAAAGTAGCAGGAGAAATGATAGTAGTCCTTTAGAATGGGGTATCTCCATAATGGCGTAATTAGTATTAATTTTATAAATAACTCTTAAAATTTCTCACGAAAAAATAATACTGACTAATGTTAAACAACCATAAATCCCTCCAGCAATTACTTCATTCATCCATAGTACATGTGTTAAATGGTGCCGACGAATTTCAAAAACGACAACCTTCTGAGTGACAGCTATATGAGAAATCTTAAAAATTCCATCCTCCAAAATCTTATATGTGAGTGAAACCGTTTTTCGCACCGTGACGTCACTGAAGATGGTCCCCCCTAACCTCTTAAGAAGAGTGGATCCAATAAGAGATGAGGGAGGATGGATGAGCAGGTTTCCTGTGGCCTACTTTCGCTCCCCCGGCCCGAGGTTCGAAATTCGATCGTCGTAAAAAAAGAATTTCGGTTGTTCTTTGACAAAAAGGGATGGGAGGCGATTCATGTAAATGTCGCGTTTATTTCTCAAGCAGGCGGGAAATTGTTTTGGAAGGTGAAAGTATTGTTTGTATGTTTTGTTGCGTTTCCGTTATGAGGAGTTTCCGACAAAACTAAACAATAATATCTAACAAAAAAAGAGCGTTTATGATTCTTTAAAAACATTCATATACTTTAATAGTAAAAAAACTGTTTAATATGATAATTGAATAAGAAGTTAGCCCGAATATATTTAAACAATTTTAATTAATGGTATGAAAAACCTTGGTGACATAAGAAACCAGTTATATCACCTTTTTTTGCATAAATCTGTTGGCAAAATTGAGTGTTAAGGAGAATTATCACTTTTTTCTAACATCCCCCGCTGCTTTTTTAAAATTAAAATTTATTCATTTTCCCGTTTGACATTAAAAACAAAATGTTCGAGTTTGTAATAGTGTTTACAACTATGCGGTTACAATAAATTCCAACTATTAATATTATTTTCAATTTTCCATTGCTTAGTTTATTGTGGTTATAACTTTTTATTAATAAATTGGATTAAACCCCACGGTTTAAAATGAATTTTATCTATTTTAGTTTAAAACGCATTTTTAGCACTTTTAAATAAAAAAAATCCGGAAATCTATTAGAAATAGCAGTAACGTACTACTAATCAAAGCTAAGGCGGCTAAATGAAAAATGTAATCGAATACTCCCCAACAATAACAACTATATTTAATAGGAAGTAAAATAAACGTCTATTGAATGCTTAATTTGTGGTGAAGTGACCTCAAATTTAATATATTATTAACAAACGAACCAATATGTGCTTCTTTAAAATAATAATAAATTTTGAAATTGATTATTTATCGTTTCCTTTTTGGAAAGTTTGTTTCTTTTGGGGTTGTACAATGAACAATAGAATCTCTTTAGACGGGACAATAGAATTTCCGTAAACGAAAACTGAGTATTCAATAAAATTACAGGAAACTTAATTGTAATCTGAAAAAATATAGAAATGTTATATCAATATACAATCTTATTTCCGACGGAACTTAACAATACTTCAGGAAAGAATAAAATATTATTTGAAATCTTTCAGAAATTATACATGATGCGATGTGATTCATTTAAAGATTATTTTCTGCAGAGTTTGAACGCATACATTTATCTGCAATATTTTCATCGTATTAATAATATTTCAATGTAAAAGTATATTATTTTTTCGAAGTATTAATTTGTCTTTATTTAATTGTTATATATTTTTTTTCAATTTAAGAACCCAAATTTTTAGCATCCGAAGCAGAAAAGCAAATTTTTCCCATGGAACCTCGAAATATATTTAATTAACTTACAGTTTTGTGTGCGATAATATTAATGTAAGAATATTTGTCCTTAAGGTGGCCGATCACCTTTGACAGCAATTTTCTGAAAAATCTATTCCAACCATGAAGTTGAGGGATTTTATCATTTGTTATGAATATAAAAATAGTTTTAAGAAAGTAAGTAATAAAAAAAATATTTTTTTTTTCAGTATTTGTTGAAAATTATAGTAAAATATGCTTAAAAATCACACTTAAGCAAAATATGATATCTTTACAATTTTTTTTATTTTTTTTCCATCGTTTAAATTTATATATGCTTAACCAACATTAATATAGGTCTTGAACTAAAATCATTAAGATATCAGTTCCCAAATTTTTTTGTATAGGCAAAAGTTTGTAGCATTACATCGAAAACACATAGAAACTAGAGAGTAAAAATCATATAAATAGTTTTAAAATGTCCAATTCCTAATAGTTTCTAGTTCAAAACCTTCTTCATACTGTTACAAAACTACTGTAAAAATTTCGAAGCAATTGATAATAAAGAACTTCAGGTTTTATGTTTTGCGTAATGCGTAAAGCGTTATGAAAAATAAAATGCAAAAACAAGCAAAAAAGCTATAAAGTGCTATAACTTCGGTTCTATTGAAAACTAGAAACTAAAATGTAACAGATTTAAAATGCTGAACGTTTATTTTATATAAAAGGCAAAAAACAAATGTTTTATATGTAGTCGATTTTTGCTGAAAAAAGGGTGATCGGATACCTTAATTTATTTGTCATTTGTAATTATTTTATTATCGTCGTACTTGAAATGTTTCAACTCGAAAATAAGTGGAAAATTTTATGCATTTCCGTCTAATTTTCAGTATTTTAAAATATGCATTTCTACACACTATTTCTAAGTTTATAATACCTGAGAGCCCATTTTCAGATTTACAAAAATGTTGAATATCCATTAACTTATGATAAATGAACATTTTAACTTAATTGAAATATTTTTTCACAAATTACATCAATAAACATATTAAATAAGTAAAAAAAATAATTTATTTAGAAGAAAACCAAGTTTGTCCACCTAAAACATCTTATAGGTAGTTCAAAATTATTTTTTTTAAATAGAAAATACAATTTTCCGAATATAAATTCAAAGAATAATCCGCACCGCCAGACGAACGCATATTCTTCCGCAACACCGAAACTAAAATAAGAGCTTTAACTCATGGGTAACGTAATTAATTTCTAAGCCTCTAAATACACTTTCATTTTATAACACAAAAAATTAACAAAAAGACCAGAAGAGGAAACGGAACTTTCTATATGCTTTATTTATAAAGATACTTTCTTATTTATAGCTAGTTAATCTAAAGAAAATAGAGGAGCATTCCAAAATTCAGAAGCAATCATTGTCTTTCATCAGGGAGAACAAAGGTTAAATCTCTTGAAATCAGTATACGATCGGTGGTGCGAAGAGTCACCGCATGACCTCAAGTGAAAACAACGCACATCAAAATGAGAGCCAGTGTTGTGTGAACACAACATTGTTCTAGTATTGAAGAATATGTCGCGGGGGAAAAATTGCAAAATCCCTTTCATCGCGAATTTATGACTAGGTAAGTTTTTTTTTACCTGTGTGTGCTGTTATCTTTTCCGCAATGAATCGGAAATACAGGCGTTCAACTTTTTGGTCGAGAGAATGCTCGATTTTACAAGTTTTTTTTTCGAAATAGTGTTTTCTGACCAAACACAAACCAAAAAAATGCCCACCGAATACACTTTCAAAAACGGATGCTCAAAAACGACGAAATTTTCCTTAATTTTGACGATCCGTTTACTGGCAAATGCTCCGAGTTTTCCTTTCCTCAAAGTGAGGAAATTTGAATCGTCATTTTTATGAGGATTTGAATGTCGTCTAAACTAAAGAAATATTTCGTCATTTTTGAGCATTTGAGTACAGCAATGAGATTCAGTTTCCTCAAAATCAAGATACAGAATCGTCAAATCAAGATCGTATAAGTGAGGATTCGCGTTTACTCAAAAGTCACGTGATAGTTTGACGAAACAATCTTCAAAATTAACGAAATGTGGCTTGAGGATTCATGAATCGTCAAAAATGAAAGCGTTATTTCTGAGAGTGTACATAGCTTAATGTGATACGCAAATTCTAACGTCCAAGATGTATACAAAAAATTATTAGATGTCTTGTAGAAGTAAATTACGAAAAAAAAGCACACGGTACTAAAATGGATTTTTTAGTAAAGATAAAGTTAATATTTAATTTGTTAAGAAAAATAAGCTGATTTTAAACTTTCATAAAAAAAAAGTTGTTTGGCATAAAGCAACATTATTAAAAATTATCTCGTGTCATTATCATTAAAACGCAAAAAAATATAAATCGCTTAGGAAACCTATTACCTAAACCTATTTAAAAAATAAAATACAATAAATATTTTTTTCTTTTGACTCTGAACAGTAATATATTCAACCGACACATTTTTCTTTTATTTATAAATTATTTTTATAGACACTTTAAAGCTTTTTTATGCTCAACCAACAACCATCTGCACAGTCATTCAGCAAATAAATCTGCCCAAGAGCTTTCTCAATAACATCTACTTAGGATCAAAGGTAAAAGGGTTTTTGAACCAGCGCCTTCTTAAAAATTTCCATAGTAATGAAATTCCAGTGGCGAAAGCTACTTTTAGATAGAGACCCCAACCATGATTTTTTTTAAGTAAATATATATAGTTCAAACTCAATTCAATAAACAAAATAACCAAATCATCTACATTCATAAAAAGTGTTTAACAAGAAAAAAACAATATTAAAATTTGTCTGTTGTCATTAATATGGTAGCACGATTATCTTTTTTCTTTTTTGGAAAAAGGAAGCGTTAAAGAAGCACATTACACTTGTTTAAAATAAGAAAGATACAATATTTTTGTTTTCTTTAACTTAAAAATAATGTATTCAACCGACACATTTTTTTTCTTATGTTTATTTATTTTATAATTTATTTTTATGGACACTTTAAGGCTTTTTTTTTATTCCCAACCTACAACCATGAACACAGTCATACAGCAAATAAATCTGCTTTCTCATAACATCTACTTGGGATCAAAGGTAAAAGGGTTTTTGAACCAGCGCCTTCTTCAAATTTCCATAGTAATGAAATTCCAGTGGCGAAAGCTACTTTTAGATACTTTAAAAAGAGGGAATTTCTATTTTTACTGTTTATTTTAAGAACTGAGATTTTCACTCATTTCCACAATACAATAACAAATTAACTTTTTGGAGTTGGTGTGCAATCATCATGGGGGAGGGGAAGAAGGTTAAAACCGAAATGTTTCAACAACAAGGTATTTGAGTAACGCGTTACTTGTAACAGTTACTTTTTTCTGATGAAGCCGTTAGATTATTTTATAGAGTAAATAATAATGATAATCTTTATTAATATGAATCAAGAAACTATAAATAAAAATACAAATGCAAAATCATATTAACTGCTTATTGGAACAATCCCGTTCAAGCAGCCTAAGAAAATTAAATTAAATAAGTTTTAACAATGTACAAATAATAATAAAACATAATAAGTTACAGCATCACAGTATTTGGCAAGAGACTGGTTGTTTTTAAAAGTTACTTATGCTTCGTGTATACAAAATTAAAAAGTATATGTATCTGTCGTCAATAAATATGATAAACTTAAAGAGAGAGCGCTTAAAAGATGAGTATTTGTCAATATTTTGAATAAAGATTGGTAAACTATTAACGAATTTAGAAGCTAAATAATAAAAGTGTTTTCTAAGGATTTCTTTATTAGATTTAGGACTGATGTAAATTTCTTGGGGTCTTCTTGGAGAGATTATATCCTTAAATTCACAAATCTCTTTATTGCGACGCAAATAAAGAGCAATACGGAATAAATAGTCATACCTGAGAGGTAGAAGATTAATATTTCTAAAATTAAAAGGTGGAATTACATTGAGAATTTAAAATTTTAAAACATTTATTTTGAATTGAAAACAAAGGATTTAGATTATACTTATATTCCCCACCCCATACTATAATGCCATTATTTAATATAGAGTAGAACCAAGAATAGTATAAAGTTTTTAAGAAATTTTTATCAACTTTATTTTTAAGGTGATAAAATTTAACTAATATAAAACGCAGCTTTTTACTTAATTCATCGACATAACTTTTCCACTTTAAATTAGAATCGATGTGTAGTCCCAAGTATTTTGTACATGATGCAGATTCTAGGATATAACAGTTACCACTCAAGCCATTGGTAATATTAGATTTACATGACGAGGAGGAGTTGAATTTGATGTTAAAATCGAACCTAGCACTTATTAAGCTGAAATAAACATATTTAGTTTTATTTAGATTTAAACAAAGATCATTATCTGACGAGAACCACTTTTCAATAATAATTAGATCCTATTCAATTTGTAAAAGTAATTCGTTAACATGTGTACAAGAATAAAGCAAAACTGAGTCATCAGCGTAAGAAATCATATTGCCAAATAACTTTGAGTTTACAAAAATCATTTATAAAAATAAGAAATAACAACTGTAACTTAAAGTTACTTTTAGCGGCAACGAAGTAATGAATTCCGTTACTTTTCCTTTACTTCTCATACGGCTCTTCACGAATATTTTCGGCACTGTTTGGTGTTCTGTTTAAATTTAATTATTTAAAATTTAACTTTTTAACAACGCTGAATTGTCGTTTTTAACTTTTTCCGATTGTCCCCATTTCTTTAGTCTTGGTTCTCCTTCAAAAACGGTAAGATGGTTAAATTGTAATTTTTCTTATAACTTGAAATTTCTAAAAGTAACTATAATTAGTTACTTTTCGTATGAAGTAACTGTAAATGTAAGAATTACTTTTTATAAGTAACTTTCCATACACTGGTTTCAATCATAGTCGGGTTCAGACCCGGACGTTGCCAAAATATCTGACGACCTACAAACAGCCTGTGCTGTGGATGTGCTGTGCAGCCAATGGTCAACTTCATGAATAATATCTCATGTAGAAGAAGTGCCCATTAAATATACTTCAAAGTCGCGACGAAATGTTATGGCAATGTACTGAATTTAATGTCCATTGAATTTTAGACAAAATGCAAAGATCCTTTTTTATTACAAGAATTTTTAAGACGAGCATAAAATCAAGAGCGAAAAGCAAGTTTTTGAAAAGAAATCTTGAAAAACTGTTTTCTGCAAAATATCTGCAAATCTTTTTTTAGTTGGGATCGTAATTAATTATTTATATTTATTAGTGTGTGTTTTTAATGATCGACAATTTAATTTCAAGTTAATTTAAATGTACTTTTAAATACTATCATTTGTTAAAGATTTATTTAGCAATACGTAGAAGATTTTTTTTTGTAAAAATCTGTACATTTTATGTATGCATTTAATTAAAAGTGAATTATCACCAAAATCATCAGTGAAAATTTCAGGTTTGAAATGAATACACTTGTCTCTAAACGATGCGATGCAATACGAAAAATATTCAACCGATAAACAAGGAACGATGTAATAAGTTGGACGATTAAACAATTGACAGATGCTTAAAATTGCAATGACAATTTCGTGTGTCACAGAAACTGATTTGTCACTGCTAACAAAAGTATGTATTAGTAACGTTAATATAAAAATGTACAAAATAACTGGGAAAATAAGGTTACATAATATATATTTATATTTAAATTTTGGATAGGTGTTTTTATTAAACTGTGCTTATGTCTAGTCAAAATATTTAAAAATCAAATGGAGCAATGAGAAGTTCAAGATGGCCATTAAATTTAAAGTACATTTTAAATTTCTATGTTTCACCACCATATTAAACGCTTAACTAATTTTATAAAACGTTATTTAGTTATTTACTAAATTAAATCTAAATCATCTTTCAAATTTAAAGTTATTTTTACATTATTTTTTTATATCATTCGGTAAAAACCATGTGTTGAGATAAATAATATAAACTAAGTGTTGTGTAACACTTCACGACTTTTAATTTAAACTTAATAAATATTTTCAAAGGATGCATATCCAATAAGGAAAATTCAATAAATTTAAAACCTAAAAAGTTATATTTTTCAGCTACAAATTGTGCTTGAGCGATTTTCTAAAAAACCTTATGATATCCGACAGGTACTGGAAATTCGTAAACCAAATTTTATATCTGTATCTCTTTTAGTTTTTCAGCGATACATTTAAAACTAAAAAGTTTTATGGCAGCTATCCTTTGCACACGCGCGATTTAAAAAAAAAAAAAAAACATTATCTTGACCATCTGATTTTTTTGATACTGGGAACTCTTGTACCAAATTTGAATTCCGTAGCTCTTTTAGTTCGAGCTGTAGAGTGGTTTCAGACCAATGTTCAAAAACCACTTTTTTGAATTTGCATCCTACAAAACGTATAGAAAACACAGAATCTCCATTTTGGATTTTTAACCCCATCGCAGTACTTTCATTTCCTTCTATTTCATATTAGGAATTCAATTTAAAGTATTTTTTTTTTTTTTTTTTGTAAATTATACTGATTTTTTCTTTTCAAAGATAATGTTCAATATCAAAAATCAATATCAATAATAAGCAGTTTTCAAAACTATTATGAAAGATTTTGAAAATACTATAAAAACTTAAATGTTTTATAATTAAAAATATTATCAGTCGAATTTCGCTTGTCATCAAATAATTCGGCTATATTAGTGTAATGATATTAAGTTAATAAAATTCCCACAATCTCCTGATATGACTATCACTTGTAAAGGTTTACATACAAGGTAACTTTTGGCTAAGTATTGTTTTGACCTACTTCGTTCTGGATTCTATATATAGCATTCCTGTACACTTAGAATAATCAAATACCAATAATACAGATGGTCAATTATGGATACAAACTTTTCTGGAGAGGGAGAAAACAATTTCGCACACATAATTTTTGTTCTTACGAAGTTAACGTTTTTTATTGGTAACTCGTGCCGGAGTCTTCAATTTTCTTATTTCAGTCCTTATTTCAGTCCTTGTTTCAGAGTTTTCGTTCTACCAACTTTAATTCCTGCATTTCCCTTGATCGAAGCTCCGATTGGTTCTCTGTTCCCATGTGACATATATTCACCAATCGATGTTAGAGAAATAATTAATTTTCGATCATTTCTGTTATCACTCAAGACCTGAAAAGCATGCCCGCTAAACAAAATGCATTTATCTAATTAAAAAATTTATTTATTTTTCTAAAATAACTTTTAAAAGATATTGTGTTTCACTGGTAACTTCTCAGTACCATGGTGTAGGGTAAAAATTTTATAATTTTCGGTTTAACGCTATACAAATTTTGGAGATAAGTTACAAAACTCTAAATTCGGAGTAATGTTCCCCAAAATGCTGTGTAATCCGGTGTAGCCATCCACAGAGACTACGATGCACAATTATAAATGTTGTGAAATTAAAACGATTAAGGAAGAAAAATGCGGATTCTTCGCCAGGATTTTGTCTTTACTTTTACATGGTTATAGAATTATAATATAGAATAACTACAGAGTACGACGGTAAAATTTGACTTCTGATTATTATGTTATTGTACTATAAGTGAGAAGCAATCAAAGTTCCACCGTAAATTTGGAGACAGCTTTGGTACGCACAGCCATTGCTTTTTACTCTGTTTCTGTGGTGTAACCTTACTGAGTTTTGTATTGTAAGGTTCCTCAGTTTTGGTTCAAGCTCAGTTTTGTTGTAAAGTGGTTTACACTTTATGCCGAAACGTTACTCCGTAAAACAAAAGGTTAAAACTTTATGTCTCAGTTTTTACGGAGTAACTTTCCCTTACAGGATTTGAGATGTTTTTTCTAAAAAAAAACCTGAAACTTTGAAAGTCAACATTACAAAAATTATTAACATGCATCTGTAAATTAAATAATTCAATTTTTGTTTTAATCGTTTTAATTATAGTACCAGCAAGGCTGCCTTAAACTTCATGTGTGGAAAAAAACAATCGACGGCCAATGAAATAACGCTAGGATATTTGGCCTTTTCTACCAAACTACCTATATGTAACATGAAAATTTAACATATATTACAATTTATAATGGTACAATACAATGCATGTGTAGAAATTACATACAATTTTGCTTTTAGATGGTTTCTTTTATAATAGTATGATAATAGGTGGAAACGTTTGTTCGTAAAAATGATGCTTATTATTTTAAGATCTTGGGGTTGGCAACCTATTGTTATGGCATTTTCAAAAGTTCTATAAAAATATTTTTATCCATTCGGCGTATGATCAGTTTTATGAAAATATTTACGTTTAAAAAGATTTCCTTTTCCTCCATTTCTTCAAGTTCAAGGTCTCTAATATTTTGGGTCACCTGTCTTTACTTTAAATGAGCACATAATTGTGAAAGAGGACACGTAAACGGAATTCAGTAGAATGTTTTCTTCCGAAAGAAGTTGGCCGATTTTTAATGTAGTAATAATAATAATTTAAACAATGTGTAATTATGATCGATTTATCCTCCTCTGTAATTAGCGAAATATTTTCGTTCCACTGTCATTCTCTGCAAAATGAGTACAATTATATTGTATTAAATTAAAATTCAATTTTACTAACAATAATTGTCCAAGCTCGTATCAGTCCCGAATACTCTAAGTAATTTCATTAAAACTTATAAAAGTTTATGGTCACGACTGTTTTCAAACGCATTGCAAAACAAATATGTATTTAACTTTATTTTAATTATCAATTAAAAAAAATTTCACATTAAACTCAAATATAAATGCTTCAAAATATCCTAATGTTTTCTACATTTTGTAGTTTTATTGTTTTAATTGAATATTTTCCTTCTGTACATGATTCGATTTCCAAAGGAGGAGTCATAATTTTGCTTTTTCTTTACAATTCATCTGTTAAAAAACAGCTTTTGCATTTAAGTTACAAATTTTTCGTATAAAATGAGCAGATTTTCTTTGTAAATTATACGGTATTTTCTGGCACACCAACTGACAGTTTTTTTCTGTAAAGCAACATTTTTTTACAGTGTTTTCAAAAATTGAATAGTAAATTGCTCCATACAAACATTAACATTCCAGTTTTTTTCCCTCAAGAAGAATATAGTAAGAAAATTAGAGCAAGTGTGTATTTTTAAAGAAATTTTGTGTGAACAATTTACTTTTAAGGAGTAAATTTATTCTTTAGTCAAAACTTTATCGCACACACAAGACCCAAACAATACAAAAAAAGTAACCAAATTCCATTGTATTGAGAACTAAATATCCCTTAATGCTCGTTTAATTCATTCAAAAGCTCTATGAATGAAACATTCATATAAATATGTTTGATATCGCATATATTCCTTCCCCGTTGGACAATGGGTATTATAGTCTATCGTTTTAATGCGTTTATTTTAAGCTGTTTGATGCTAGTCCTTATCAAAATGCAACCGACACAATTTATTTAGGGTTAGAAGGGTTACGTGACATGACTGCTGAAAGGGTTAATCCTTGTCAATTATTGAGTAAAGAATTTATTAAAAAAATAAACGGGTAACTTTCCTTTTTGAATTATGTTAGGATTTATTTCTTCAAAACTGTGTATCTTTGTTATAGAAACAGTCGTTATCATACAATAAGAAAATTATTACCTCTTCATTTTCCTTTGAAGTTTTTTTGATTTAATCTTCAAAACTGTATTTTGGAATAAGAATTTTTAAATAAATATGCTTTCTTTTTTCAATAAAAACTAACATTACTCACATTGCATATTACATAAGATTAAGCAATTAAATATATCTATAATGCTGAAAAACAACATACATAAAAATGAATGTTTTAAGTATTTATATATTTAAAATTTTGTACACTTAAAAATACGCTATTTTCGTTCTACCTTCATCGAAAGATTTTCATTTATTTATTAATAGCCATTCGTTTTTATTTCTTTCTCATAAATTTGGGAAGACCGATATTCCAGAAATTTTCAATCTTGTGCCTCCTGCGAAAAAGATAGGAGACCCTTTCATATAATTGTTTCATGACTATTTGTAAAAATCTAAAGAACTAATGGTGTTGCTTCTCCGATACAAAAAAATACTGCAGTGAAGCAAATCTCGAATTTGTTTCTTCTGCTGTCTCTTTCGTCTCGAATTGAGTTTCTTCAGATGTCTCTTTTCGACAAATTGTTTAGTGGAGTTACGTTTATATATTCAGTATACTTTTTATCGTGTAATGTTTTAGACAAATGTTGACCTATTAATGAATTAATGTACACATATTTTATAGTAAATTTCGAATATGATATATTATATATTTATATAAGCAAATGTTATGGATTATTAAAAGACTTTCAAACTACCGTTTTAAGCCCGATTATAATCTTGATAACTTTAAGTACATTTATACTCAATGCTGCATAACTCTCATGCAGGAATTTTCAAGACTTAAACGTTTTACTCTAGTACTGCAATATCTTATGTAAAGAAATCTAGGATATTTAGTTTTTCAGATTGGGTAAGGAATATTATTATTTTACTTTTTAATTATAGCTTAAAAATATCCTTAAGTTTTGCAAAAAGCTTCCGTCATATCTCCAGGAACGCACAAGGACTTTATAACGATTTACTCTGCTAGCATATATGATTAGATCAAGGGTCCAATCGTAGTCCAGGAATGATTTTCAATTTAATTCTTATTTTTTTAAAAAAATGGAAACTTACTCAAAAGAAAATGGTGAATGTAGGATTGGCCCATAAAGCTGCAAGCCCTATTATACACATTTTATTACGGATACTTCTTATACAAGAAATGAATTATTTTTAACGTCTTGTAACTTTACCAATTACTTAAAAAAAAACATTCTATTTATTTTATTATGTGTTTAGTCTATTTTATGATTATTATTATGTTTCATTATCTGTTTCGAACAAATACATTTTTCAATCACTAGAAAAACTTATATTAATTATACATTAAAAAATAACACGGAAATAGAATTTAGCATTACAACACATACAAATAGATTATCGATTAAGAAAATACACTGAACGATATAATTAAAGTAAAGCAAGCATTCATGAAAATTACACAAAAGATATAAAGCAGTTTTATATTGCCGCTTGCCTAAAGGCTCGGTATTACGTGTTGAGCAGCAGTCCCCTTCGGGGTCAACATAGGTTAATGTCAAAAATTGCGGTCGTAATAAAAATACCACCTTAAGAATTGACAGTTTTTTAGACACGTATGTCCTCTTAACGGAATGGCTTTTCTAACGGAAACTTTTTTTTTTAGTTAGTCATTTACGAAAGAATTTCTTTTTATTTGCGACTGATGTGTGCTACTTATGAGAACTAATTGCCTGTGTGACTTCCAGAATGTTTAGATCCGCCCAGCATGAATTACATGATTTTTTCATCCATCATTTATAGAATTCGCAAGGGGCTTAACCGAATGCCATGATAATACTGACGTATATGAATTCAATGATTTGTCAACTCAGTTTCCTTACTGTTTGACTAAGCCAAGCCAGAAGGCTTTTTAGAAACAATCCCGGTCTACAAACATTAATAGTATTCTTAGAATACATTTAATCTTTGTATTGAGGACCGATTAATAAAGAATACAGAGCATAATTTTTATATAGTTATTTAAAATTATAAACCCTTTCATGTATCTCAATTGTGAAACGATTGCACACGTCCTATAAAATTTATATTGAATTTATTTTTGATTATTACAACACACAAATTTATTTTAAAACCCATTATGGAGCAAAAGTAAAAGGGGTTTCTCTTTTCCTTGCAAAGCGTTGGCAATGATCACACCCTATGCTTTCATGAGAAAAAGTTTACAGACTCTGATGACTTTTGCTATTGTGTAAGAGCAAACACGATTAAGGATGGTTGATAGAAGGGTTAGGGAAAGAGAATGTACCTTTGAAAGTGTACGAAATGAAAATTGTAGTTCACGCTATTTGAGTTTCGCCCACAACATATTTTGACGTCCTACTTTCCCTTGTCCGCAGATGGTAAATTTTTGAAGCTGTGATGGCACAGTGACCCACTGTTCGAATGATGAACCACCGGTGGTGACCTTGCTCATGACACCATACTGGACTTCTATACGGTCAACGACTCTTGATTGTTTCAATTTGCCTTCAGATTGTTTTCTTTTTGGATTCTAGCCGGGAAAGTTCGCCGGGTTCAAATATTCGGCATCTCGCTGAACGAGGCTTTTGCAAAAAGGAAAAAAAAATGGGTTCCCAAAGAGTAGGACCGACGGAAGGTTGCTCAACTTTGAACTTTAATCGCTTAAAGATTCCTGAATCTTCTCAAGTGACTGTGTTGGTTTGACGAAATTTTAAATAACAGTTTATTAGTTTTAAACGTAATGGTTCTGAAATTACGAATTGTAAAATGTATCACAGCGAATGCTTAGCAATAATATACTTTGCACGAGTACCCCATTAGAAATAATAATACAAGACTTCTTGAAAATCACATGAAATAGACTTTCGTAAACATAACATGATAGTTTGCGCAAGATTATTAGTAAATATACATTACGTATAAATATTATCTGTCAAAATACCATATTTTACATTCAGACAAAACTAGGCATCTGTATACCCAGACATCGAAACGACGTCTTTTTAAGGGTATATAAATATTCGTCACAAATATACGTCCAAATTACGTTTTTCCTTTTATATGGAATTAATTTAGTGGCATAGTTATTTATCTTAAAGATGACAAATTATTATGATTTTTTTAATTAAATATTTAAGGCCGGTCCCTTTTTCCTTTTTATTTAACAAACATAAGACTCATTTTTCCAAACATAAGAATCATTTTTACAAACGTAAGACTCATTACAGTTTTAGTTACAATATTGTTAGACCAAAGTTGCAAAGTGTTTCTTTTCGCGGTTCTCAAAGAAGGAAAAAGGAAAAAATCGTGATTTTCCCTCCCGACTAAGCTTCTCCATTTTCACTCAAGATTGTCTTGAACAAACACACCTGCTTTTCATTGTTTGTTTAAGCATTTGTTTAATTTGGTTAGTTGGGGGTAGTTCACTTGTATTTAGGCGTTTTGCCCTTTAACACTTTTTTTTTTTCAATTAATCGAAAAGATGACATTTGACGTGCTCTTACGATTAGAAACGAGGTTTGTCACAGAACTTGTAATTTCACTATAACTAGTGAAATTGAAATTATTATTTTCAAGTAAATCAAAGAAAGTTTCTGTACAAAGTATTTGTCTTTTGATATGATTCCCAATTATGGTATTATATATAATAAGCAAAAAATAAAAAATAAAAACCGAATATGGTTTTACTGTAATAGTTGATTAATTTTGTAGCTTTTTTGTAAGGGTGATATTTTAAGGCACTATTATTATTTTTACTTTATTTATTTACAAGCTCCATTTCTAGGGATGTTTCCAAAGACGTATATTTTAAAAACTTTCACATACGTATTTTCTCTAAATCTAAACAAACAATTAATTTCCCACAATGTCCTATGTTGACAAACCTATATAAAAACCACGTTTTACGTTTTCCTGTATGGTTCGTTAAATAAAATATCGTATTTGGCAATAACAAACTTTCTCGGCCATTGGACCCGGCTTTTCGCGTATATTGTACACCATTATTTTGCACAATAGCCTTAAATTTCAAATTTTTATAAAAAAAAAAATATTTATAAATAATGAACTTTTTCATTTGGGAAATATTTTAAGATCAACTCTTCAAAAATAAAAGCAACTGTGATTTTTGAAACTAATATTTTACTTGAAATGAATTAATTGTAAAATGTATGCGGTGAAAACAGCCATACATTTTTGTCCATTTGCAGGCAGTTCGGAAAGTTTGATTAAATATATAAATTGGATTTTATTTAAAACCACTATAAACACAGGCATCTAAAAGGATCTGAGGACCCAAAAATCGATTGCTAATTATTTAGTTCTCAAGTTCAGAGCCCAAAAACATTTTTACAATACATGATAAAAAAACTACTTTGTCCGCAATTTCATAGCATTATATAAGGTTAATTATTAGCCAAACACTATTGTTAATAAAAATAATAGAAATTGTTTTGTTTTTATATAATAAGTCAAATTGTTTTTATATTATATTAAAATTCAATTGTTAATATAGTTTCTATGCGTTGACGGCTACCACGGTTACCAATTTATTTACAAATGGATCTTAGTCAAGCAGCGAAATATTTTAGCAATAATACCCATTAATTTATAATTATTTTATTTCAAACGGATACTAAAGACGGTTAACCTAAAGGATCATGTGAGCGAGAAGGGGGCGTGCCCAGGATCCCCTAGTTTTTAAAAAATGCAGGTACTCATTATCGAGATTATATAGCATTTCGTTTCAATATATTTTATTTTGTTCAATTTTTTCAAAGTTTAAGAAAATTGTTTTTCAGTTTTTAATTTTAACGGCTATTACCGCATGAAACGTAACGATCGACTATCACAGCTCAGGTGTAGTATTTCTTACTTGATATGTATTAGCACAAAACTTTGATAAAATAAACCATATAATGTTAAAAAATAACATGTCTCTAACTAATTGCCAGTATTTTGAAGTTTTACTGATACAAAAACAGTGTAGAGTAGTGAGGCAATGGGTATTAAAACTGTAGCGGTCCTAACTCAAAACATCCTAAAACTAAAATATTTTTCCTTTTTAGATAATTTTTGCTCTTTCTAAGGTTAAGGACTATCTTATTAATGCATTTTTAGAAAAACTACTTCAATTTTATTTCTTTTAAAATCAGTTCACAGCTCTTACGCACCTTCATATACAACCAAAGCCAAATTTAAAATATATTTCCAGTATTCCATCAATAAAAACAAAACAAGTATACTTGTTTACAATATGGCGATTGTCAGTGCTTTCGAGGTGCTATAAACAAACGAAAAATACGTATAATTAGTTCGTATAATCGGACTAAAATCCTACTGTAACAATGAATTTAGGAACTTATAGTTGTTTCTCTCATACTAGTAGGGATCATAAGGGAAGTTCGAATCAATAATATCGGTGTGCCTACGTTCCCTCATGTCTACATCCAAACCACTATTAACTGAATGGGCATGGAACTTAGCATTGCGACGTGAGGGCAATATTTGCAAACACCTCTTCATACTGCACTTGTTTAATATCCTAGCAATTTCAACCATTTTTGCAGTCACGAGTGGTAATTTTTCTTTACATGGTAATATATGTTGAAATTTAAAGTAGTAATAGAGCAAATATACTAAGCAAAAGTGTGCTTTCAGAATTCATTCTGTTTCTTTGCTTTCGAATAGTTATTCCATGATAATTTTTTCTTTGAATAGTATTTCATCAAAAAAATTGTATAATATTGTTCAAATGTATTGAAATTTGAAGTATAGTAAAGATACCTGCGAAATGTACTTAGCAAAAGTGTGCTTTCAGAATTCATCCTGTTTCTTTGCTTTCGAATAGTTATTCCATGGTATTTTTTTTCTTTGAATAGTATTTCATCAAAAAATTTGTATAATATTGATTGAAATTTAAAGTAATAATAGTAAAGATACCTGCGAAATGTACTTAGCAAAAGTGTGCTTTCAGAATTCATCCTGTTTCTTTGCTTTCGAATAGTTATTCCATGGTATTTTTTTTCTTTGAATAGTATTTCATCAAAAAATTTGTATAATATTGATTGAAATTTAAAGTAATAATAGTAAAGATACCTGCGAAATGTACTTAGCAAAAGTGTGCTTTCAGAATTCATCCTGTTTCTTTGCTTTCGAATAGTTATTCCATGGTATTTTTTTTTCTTTGAATAGTATTTCATCAAAAAATTTGTATAATATTGATTGAAATTTAAAGTAATAATAGTAAAGATACCTGCAAAATGTAATTAGCAAAAGTGGGCTTTCAGAATTCTGATTGTTTGTTCTTGAATAGTTATTTCATAATAGTAAAAACTCTTAATTTTTTTTTTAAAGGAAATTCTGTTAACTTCTCTTGCAGTATTTAATGACCATTTGAAATGGGCTACCTATAAATCCATTTTATCTACAAATATATATATATATCTTAAGAATATGAATGAATCTTTAATTTTGCAACTTTCTTTTAAATTTTGGAAACCTGATAAAAAGCCTTTAACATACAGCGATTTAAATTATTTTATTCAATGAAATTTATGATTTTGCTTAGGCTGTCATATTTGCCATTCATTATATAAATAAAAATATATATTTGCCGCTTGTTAATACTTTTACTTTACATATTTTTTGATAATTCAAACAAGCTATGATTTCTTTTTACAAAGCCACTAAAATAATCCCTCATTTGCCTTGCTGTTGCAGATTTCAACGTTTCCTGTTCGGTTCAAAGTAACTGCAGCAATATTACGGGTAATGTTACATGTGATACACAAAGCGGAAGATGTTCTTGTGCCGAAGGCAATGTTCGTATGAAAATGCATCATCACTGTTTACCATGTAAGTACGCTCATATCCTCTTATTTTAAGCAAAATTTTGCAATAAAGTTAAGAGTTATTTTGTTTGTTCCTCTGTACTTAAGGGGACATAAATTTCCAGAGCAAAACTAACTTCCTCAATCGTAAGAGGGATTGTCAGTGCCATAGAGCCAATGCATTTGTTTTGAAATTGCAACATCTGGAAAAAAAATTGCTGTGTTATCCCATTTTTAACAGGTATGGGAATTATCATGACATAAATTTAAGTCAAAATTGAAAAGAAAATAACATACGGTTATTTAATTATTAATTGATAAAGTTATAAAATAGTGTCGGCATCTGCTGGGAATTTGGGGCATTTTGAACCTTCAAAAATATAAAATTAAAAAACAAGATAAAATTTTCGTTTCAAATTGGTTTCATTTCGATGTTATTTTGATCCCCATACCTGGGGAAAAAGGGCTAACATGGCAAAGCAATACCTCTGTGGAAGTTGTGATCCCCAAACTAATGTATTAGCTCATGGGACTGACAGTTCCTTTTAACCTATGGAGAAATTGTATAGTGTTTCATAAGTAACATCCACTTTATTTTGTATATCGTTTTTAAACTTGCTGTTAAGCTTAGGTACTGATAAGCCCCACAATTTTAAATTGTCAGAGCAATTACACACATACTCTTATTACTTTTATCATGGTGCTTTAACGTGATGTGTTTTATTTTCAGAGAAGTAAAATTGAACTATTTTCTAAAGTAAGTAGTAGAGTGTCTGCAATTAATACTTGTATAAAAAAAAACTGTGATTTTTTTAGATATTGCATCATGATTTAGTATTAATCATCCTGAACGCATGATTTCTATTGTTACTTAAAAACGATTGCAAAAGCCTTGCACAGATTCCACTTTGCTTAATATAATGATTGTTTTTCCTAACTATGAAATAAAATTTTATATTGTATCATTAATTTTAGAAAGTAAGTATTACTTATTAAAGGATAACTACCATTTTTATAATTTACAACATATCTAAAATGATGGGTAACCTTGTTGCAAAAGGTCAGTTACTATTGTTACAGCCATTTTTCTTTAAAAATCAAAGGGGTTTTTGAAATTATGGAACACATTATAAAAAGCAAGTAAATAAGTAATGGTAATTTTTTTTTAACTTTGAGCAAACAATTTTTTTTTTTTTTTGAAATTTGCAGCTAATGTTACATTCAATTAAAAAACATGGGTCTGGGACATAATTCCAACAGCTAAAATCCTTGTATCCCAGCCAAAATCCTGACATGCCAGAATCACGACAGCAAAAAATGCAAAAATTAGTACATTAAATGTCCTTCATTAAGCACAACAGCATTAATTTGTTTTGTTTTCAACCCTGTAGGGAATTTTTTTTTCGGCTGCCAGGATTATGTCTGGAACTGAAAAAAAAGCTGTATTCAACTGTTCTAATTTTTAACAGAATCACCCTTGTAAGCTAAAGTAATTTATGATTAATTTGTGAATATTTCCTTTTAGATGTTGGCATAAGCGAATATTGTTTAGACGATGCTCAGTGTAGAAAGGAAGATCCTAATCTTATTTGTAGCAAATGGTCTCAAAGGTGCCAATGCACAGCTGGCTATGAACTTGAAACTCATGAAAATAAAAGCATGAAACTATGTATAAAGTGTAAGTTGCGTTTGAGTTCTAGTTGTGTTTATAACCCCTAATTTATTGTAATTATTGCAGGACAATGATTTTTATTATAAACGTATAAACCAACACAACTTAATGAATAACATTGTTTGATTCTCACTCTAATGGAAATATGAATATGAAAATTATCCTCCAAGAACTTGCCAGGCTCTAAAAAATAAAGGTCTAAATTATTTTCATAAGCATTCACACATTGTCACTAGTGAACTGCTCAAGATACTGATAGATCTGTAGCGGTCAGAACAATCACCCAATACTATAAAATTTGGAAGGCTCGTACCTCTTCAGCTCTTTCATGGAAATTTTTTTTTACTCCCAGCCTTAAATATGATATATTGGTAGCCAAGTCTGTCAGTTTGAATGCTGCTTCAGGCATGGATTTTTGTAGTTCTTCAAATTCTGCTTTTACAGTAGATCATGTTCTAATTAGTTTTCATATCGGAAAAGAAAAGTATGATACTCCAAAAAAAAAAAAAACCTAATCTTCCCTAAAGTTTAAATTAAATAACTCCTTATTTTACAAACCTTATTTACTATACTTGTTTATAAGACTATTTTCTATACTTTTCTATACTCCTTATTTTACAAACCTTTTTTACTCTACTTGTTTATAAGAAGGTTTCTTAATATTTAATGGTTGTTAAATCCTTAATAGTATAAAAAAAATATAATGAAGGTACCATAGACATTTCAGGTGAATTCCATAAGACACACTTAATTCTTTTCCAAATCATAACAAACAAAAACTTTTAAGCTAAAACCATTGGTACCACTAAGGACTTCAAATTAAGATTTTGTTAAGTAACCCCCTTTATATGTTTGTTATAATTCTATTTCTCTTTTTTAGCACGCATGGCTGAAATGGTACCATATTTCGTACACTTTTTTAGTGGACTTGATACTGTACATATTGTCTTAGGATGTTTAACTGGTGGTTTGGCACTCTTAGCATGTTTTGCTGGAATACTCCAACTTGTAAAGTAAGTAAATGCAATCTTATTTTTAACTCCCACATTTCCTTAGAAAAGTCTGTCACTCACAACCCTAACTGCAAATTCCACTGTTAGGTATAATACTTCAGATTTTTAAAATAAAAAGAATCAGTCTAAAATATCTCCATTCAAATATTATAGGAAATCCCAATATTGATTCTCATTCAAACCTTACTTCATTCAAAAAATGTATGGTTTATTTGCAATATTTTTTTTTTATTCCAGGTTTAACAATAAAAAAAGTGTTTCAATAGTGTAACATTAATGTTGAAATTCAATTTAAAAAAAAACTATAGTAAAAATACAGCTCAGTGAAATGAAGTATGTAAATTGCATGTCCTCCACATAAGCCCGAAATTGTAGTTTCTTGCCCCGTCTAAGTCGTCAATGGGAGAAATCGTGGGCAAGCAAGTCATATGATTCTGTGGCGTGTAAAAGATCTTTTGAATACCCATGTGGCATGGGTACTCCCAGCATACTTTACCATCCACAGAGACCCAGATTCATTGTAAGCTGAGCTTCAAAATTGGTAGCGATAGCTGCCTAGATGGTGCCTTAAAAAAAAGCTCATTTCTGTGAAATATGCCTATTTTGTAAAGGCTAGACGACCAATAAAGCAGCCCTGTTGGTAGGAAAATTATTTTATGTAACAAAAAATTTCGTCTAATATGCAATAAATTGTGTAATAAAAATATATTTGTGGCCATGTTTTTAAAATAACCTTTCAATTGCAGAAAAAAGTGGACGCGGCCAGGCTGTACCCTGGATCAGGACTCCCAATTTTCTCCTGATCTTAGATTCAGCACCACAAGTGCACCTTCACAGAGTCAGCCGTTTTCTGATTCACAGTTCAGTGTTAATACTCCATGCATTGGTAAGGAATTCCCTTCCTATAAATTTACTGATTACAGCATTGGTTTAATAAGCTACTGATATTTATCGACAGGCACACTCGGATTAGGTTACAGAAAGAAATATTAACATATAGTGATAGCGTATGGATGATAGCAATTTTTCCAAAGCAGTGTGTTGATCGTTATGAAGGCTATGATTAGGATGCTTATTAAAAGCAGTTTTTTCTGTGTTAATCCAATAGAAAATGATAATTATCTATGTCAGATCACTCTGGTTACATTGAATATTTTGGACAAACTTTTTTTATATGAAAAATGTTGTTAGCTTACAGGGCTCTCTCTCTTTTTGAATTTGGTCAAATATTTTGTTGTAAAATTATTTATTGAAAATTTAAAAAATATATATATTCAAACCAATTTCAAAAAGGCGTATCATAGAGCCCTGTAAGCCAGCTCTAAACAAAAGTCTATTAAAATATACAATACAGCCGGAGTAATTTGACCTAGAGAGTATTTTTTTTTTTTTTGCCTTTGGATTAACACAGATATACTTCAGTTTGGATTTTATTGGCTTCTATTCCCTGTTAAAACGCTTTCAGTTTTAATATGCAAAGCTTTCGCTGACACTATTTTCATTGCTTTATCTTGTTATTACACTACTCGTGTTTTCATCTTTAACTTACTGAGTTTTTAGGCTTTGTTCTAGCATACTTTATACCATTTCTATTTAGTATGTAAGCTTCGAAAAGACTCTCTTCCCCCATCCCTTCACTGGGTTTTCTACGAAAAGGGGGGAACATCGCTTATCTAATCCTGACACGCTTGAGGTTTACAATCAAAACAGTTAGTATTTCCCCATGTAGGGTGGGGGAAAAAAACGAAACAGCTATAAATCACCCTGTTCCAAGAAAACCGCACTCGTAGATGAAGGAGGAAATGCTTTCCAAGCTTACATACTAAATAGAAATGGTATAGTCAGTATATAAAATAATCAGTTGGACTCTGATATGCAGAAAGGCAGAAAAATGTGTGATTAATTGTAAATTATTGAAACTGTTTTGGCTTTTAGTTTGTTTTAGTATCCAAAATAATCAACTCAATTTAAATACAAAACTCTAATAATAGTTTTAAATTCAGTACGAAAAATTAATAAAATTGTGGAGCAGTTAACTGTTTGAAAGTCATTAATGTTCCCTTAAAAATTTATTTTCCTCTCAATCTAAAAACTTACATTTTGATGCTTTCTAAAACTTTATTTTTGGGTTTAAATAATATGTCTTGTTTCACGTCCTTGCCTTGGGTTTAATAATGTGTCTTGTTCTAAGAGAATTCCTACGACTTTTTAAAAAGGTATAAGTAATGGCAAGTGGTTTAACTTTATTCTAAATTTATTAATTTCAGGATTGTTTGCCTTGGAACTAAAATATTAAAAAAACTAAAAGTTAAAAATTTCTGTTTTGTAAAATATATGCTTCTTTGTTGCCAAAACTAAACAAAATTATGTGCTGTCATTTTAGAAGACTTTGCCTGTTTGGACGGAAATTCAACAGCGCCTCCAACTCCAGGTTCTTTAGGTGATAAAGATTATATTGTTGTAAGTCTTGTTTATTTTTAATTAATCTAATAGATTTTTTAAAATTCTTTTAAAGAATTTCATGATCTCGTTCATTGAATTGTAAATAGTTTTCCAAAGATGCAAGCCTATGATGATCTTTAAGGAAAAATGGGAGCAAGACTCCAAACGGTCTCTGTGTTCAGCCCACGGAAAATATAATTTTCTAAACCACATTTCTCTGACTGTATTGAATATTTTTACAAATGATTTCTTATATGATAAATATATTTGGCTTACTTTATTTGGCTCCCAGTGTTTGGAATTGGTTGGAATATTTTCAATAAATAATTTTTCACAAACTATTATAACAGATTTCACAAAGTGTTATTATAGAGCCCTGACAGCCAGCTACATTTATCATATAAATCATTCAACAGATTAATCTTTTAAACGGTTGTAAAAGTTTCTGAAACGGTCAAGAAATGTTCTAAATAGGTCAAAAAATTATATTTGACAAATCTGGTAGAACCCTGTGTAAATTAATGTGTTAGTAGTTTTTATTATAAAAATGATTAAAGAAGTTTCTTTTTTCCCAGACTCCGCCTCCAACATACGAAGAGGCGCTTCAACAGTCTAACCCTAGAAACACCGGCTCAACGACAACAGTGTGAAATATATGACATTTATACAAAAAGAGAATTTGTACTACAGAATATATCTTTCAGGGTTGCTGATAGCTGCACCAAGCTCTAGGAGCTTCGCTTGTTGGTATTAAAATTAAGATTGCAAAGAGGTTGCTTCGAATAAGTAAAAAAACCTGTTTAACGTATTTGCGGATGTTGTCATGCTTTGCAGGGGTCTGTTTAGAGGAAATCTGGCCCTTAGGAAGACTCTTAAGTCTTCGATGAATTAACTGTTATGTACCAAAATAGGATCCTTCACAAAGGTATTCATAGCCAAAAATGAACCTCCCTGCATTTAATTCAGATAAATAGTTAATCCTTAAACTAATACTAGAAGTTTTTAGTTATTTGCAGTTTTTGTTTATTAAAAATGCATTTTGTCTAGTTACTTATTATTTATAATTTTTTAGTTTTCAGTAAAAGGGTCCTTTTTAAGGACTCTTCATAAAATTCAATTCACAGAAACAAGATCCTTCTGATTGCCAAAAATTTGGAAGAATAATCCTTAAATTAATACTAGTTAATTCTTAAGCTAATACTTTTTTAATTATTTAAATGTAACGACTATTCTTTAAAAAAAATTGAGGTACTGATTATTAATGCATTTTTAATTTCTAGGGATAAAAAGGGTCCTTTGGACTCTCCGTAATTTAAACACACCCAAACAGGATACTTCACAAATTCCAAATGTATTTTAGCAATTTGTAATTTATTTATGAATTTTTTATTCTCAATTATTTGTGGTAATTTTTTTTTAAATTTTAACCCAACTGTTGTTTTAATATAATGTTGTTTTTATATAATTTAAAATTTAAACATGATAGTTTATTTCCCAAATTGTAATGTGCCTAAAATTTAGTTAGACAGACTCCTGCATTGGTCAACATTTACCCTCCCCATTTCTTGTTGTTATTGAAAGTAATTGTTATTAGGCGATTCCCATTATTTTATGGTGCTAATTGCCTTTTGCATAGTTTGCCTGAGTTAACTATTTCATTTGTTATTTTAATGTTACAGTATATTTATTACTAGAGCTAGTTATTGACATTAAAGTGAATAGGGTTCTGTGTGTTTAAGTAAGTAATGTGGTACATATTATTCTGTTATAATATAACTATTGCATTAAGTTAGTTATTCTTGTACAATTAGAGATGTTTAATTTGTTACAGTTTTGAAAGTTATTATAAAGGTATTATTTACTCTTATATTACTATGCCCAGTATAACACTGTTGAATCCAATCTTGCCATATTTTAGCCTTGTTGAGTTTAAAGTCCGTTATCAGCAGGAAAAATTAATTTGACCCATTGAAAGATCAAATATATAAATTCCAAGGAACATTCCAGTTTCTATTGATAAATTTTTACTGTGTAACTTGCTCATCAAAATCAACTACAGTAAAACCTTGATTATCCAATATAATTGGTATTGGAGGTTAGATAATAAAAATTTCCGGATTATAAAGAATTTTTTAATTAAATAGTAAAACTTATAGTAGAAGTGAGAGTCAGAAAGACCTTGAACCAAGTTTCCCAAAAAACCTAGGATTTCCAGAAATTCACATTTAATTTTTAGAGTTGGTGAAGTTATTATGTATTAAAATCACTGAAGTTTCCTAATTTCAGAACCACTGAAATTTCGTGATTTTAAAATTGGTACAAGATTCCAATTCCAGAATAACTGGAGATTCAAAATTTTTAAATCGCTTATGGAGTTTACCGGTTTTAGTTTCTCCGGAGATTCCTCATCTTAGATTTCTGAGACTTGTTTAGTGTGCAACCGAGAATCCTCCTTGTTAGAGATTTTTATAAATTTTGACTTAAGGATTTTTAGTTAACAGAAAGTTCTGGGTAAAAGAGGGGCGGATAATCAAGGTTCTACTGTACTTCAAAATGCATTTTGATTTGAAAGAAAAGAAAAAAAATGCTCGGTTTTAAAGCCACTTTATGTGTTCCTGCTATGCGAGAGTTGCTGTGATTTAGAAAAGCCCATCCAAGTTATACATAACGTTACAGTTTATACAATCCTTAACTTCTCTTTGCCGATTGTGGAATCGTAAGTGATTGTACAGTTTCCCTTCTTCTATCCTTACCAAACTCCTTTCTATCTCTCTATCTTTCCCTACATTTAGCTATTTCTTCTAAAAGAGAATAGGTGCCTAAATCTGAGAAATGGTGTCGAAATGTAGAACTTTGGACTGAAACTCCCCACCGAAAGAAAACAATCCAGAATATTTTAGTTTGTATAGTTACTTTGACACGAGTATTAGTATTTTTTAAAATTTCAGTTAACTAATAATACAGTAGTTTAGTTACTTTGACAAGACCATTACTATTTTTTTAATTACAGTTAATCAACAATACATAATAGTTTAGTTACTTTTAGTATAATTTTTTTTTTTTAAATTTCAGTTAACTAACAATCCAGGATAGTTGAGCACTTTGACAAGAGTATTATTTATTTTTTAAATTACAATTATCTAACAATAGATGGCTTAGCTACTTTGACAAGAATATTATTTATATTTTAAAATTTCAGTTAACTAAGGATCCAGGATAGTTTAGCTACTTTGACAAGAGTATTATTTTCAAAAATTACAGTTAACTCATAATAAGAGTTTTATTTGATCCAAAAAGGCATAATTCTTTTTCCCTCGTTCTTTTAAATCTAATTGACAGAATATGTCCAAAATTGTTTTGTTAAGTTAATTGCTGATATTGGCAAATTGTCTTCGAAAGCTGTACCAATTAAGATTTTCTTAAGCTACTGCTTTCTAAGCAGTTCTTCATACGTAAACAAAGTTATATTTTTGTTACACAAATTTATATTCTAGTCATTATTTTAAGCGTTATTTTAGTTATTATTTTATGTGATATATTCTTTTAGTCCTTTTACATGTGTTTTTATTATTTATATTATTTTATTGTGATATTTTTGCCTTCAAGCTTTACTTTGAAATTGTCTTACATTTTGTTTTGAATTATTTACATGCAATTGTTTGAGTTGGTATATTTTGTATTATATTTATTTAAAACCAACAGTGAACAAAAAGAATAACTCTTTTTACTCCATTAGTAGAGTTTGCTTTATCAGTTTTTCCTTATAATTGTTGTTGTGCATTGTTATCTAATTAGTTATTGATTCTTCATTATTTATGTCAAGTCACATTATGTGTTAGTCAAAATTTAATCAGTTCCATAAAGAAATATCACTATATAGTTTTGCTTTATATTACTCAAAGTACAGAAAACGAATAACTATTTTTTTAGGACTTGCATTAAAATTACAACACTTTTAATTATGATTTAGATGCAACATTGATTATGAGCAAATTAGGTTAACTTAAAACTCTTTACAGATCACTTTTCATGGTAACTTTTATAAGCATGCACAATGTTTTTATTTATCCAGTTGCATACTTATTATGAACACTATATACATTAATTTCATCAATTAGTTCATGCAATAAAACGCAAGGTATTTATAGCATTTGCAATTTGAAATGTTCTTTTTTTTTCTGTCACAATAGTGCAGAAATAAAGGACTTACGAGAGAATTTTTAATTGCTAATCTTTCTCATGCACTTATTGTTATTGAGTTTTACAGTATTAAATTTGATTTAATTTGCAAATTTACAGTTTTACGGTGCAGAGAAAAGTCTCACTAAAGTTGTTGTGAAGTAAATAGCCAAATAATTTTGCTCATACTTGTATTGAGTAATTTACAATGAGCAATTTAAGAGTTCCCTTTGAAAAAGTTTAATATCTTTCGTGGGAAAAAATTACTTTTAAATTTTAAGTCAATGAATCAAACGTTAATGACTTTTAGCATAAGTAGAGGAAATGAGTCATACTGTAAAATAATCATATAATAGATAAAAATCTTATTAGAAACAGGATTATTTATTGGTTAGTAAGGTAAAATACAAGTAAAAAAAAATTGTCAAAAACGCTAACTTTGTCCCCTTGAAAATGACAGGGTGAGGTTGTTGAAAGACGCAAGTTGGCTCAATAATTTTCATCGATAAAAATATGCACTTTTAATACCGTTTTCTTGAAAGTTATCTAATTGTTAAGGGATTAAAACAATAAATTGTAGTCAGAAATAAAATTGTGTTAAAACGTACATAATTCGAATAGTTCAAAATTTATACTCTGTTGGTTTATTATTTTCATCCATAGAATTCAGCCAGAAAATACATGTGAAAATTTGTTAAATTGACTATTCAACCTTTTTAACAGGAACTCTTCAATTGAATATTCGTACCTGCACTCAGAGACCCCTTTCGGATATATATAAAAAGAGTACAATTGTATAGGCTGGGGTTTAAACTGTACTAAAAATATTTTGTTAGGCAAGTTTTATGATACATAGTGTCTAAATATTTTTAAAGTTACCTTGAAACAATTGGATGTTTTATTGGAGTGCAAATGTTCAGAAGCTCCTTGTATCAAGTCTGATGGTAAGGAGGTAGCACTATGCAAATCTAGTGTTCAAGCTCTGCCTTAAATCCTTTTAATAATAATTTCGTAGAGGTACGGGTAACATTTGCCTTAGTATGTCGTTGCCTCTAGGGTTGAATGAATAACTGCTCCTGTTTTCATGAAATATGTGTATAGTGGCATTACCACCTGGATCTATACAAGGCCTGAGTACTAACCTACTTGAAATCACATTAGTGGACCAGCTTTTGATCAGTGATTGCTCTCAATGTTACCCAGAGCAAAAAGGTAGATATTGAAAAGTATATCATGTACCCAGGACATGATCACCAATTAGGCAAAGTAGGCACTAGCCTACAGGCCCCCCTCAATTTCAAGGGCCCTGCAGTTTCCCAGGGGCCCCTTTCAATCAACTTTTTAAACATCCCAGTTTATTTTTTTGAGCATATTTTTTATTATTCTTAAAAAAAGTTGTGTTTATAAAGGTAAATCTTCAAAGATCAAACATTCCCCCTTTCTTTTTTTTTTAGGTAAATTCCATTTGACATTGTAAATCAGGGTAGGGATAGTTTAAACCATAGATACCACCTCTATGTTTTAAACAGTCTAGTCCTAATTCTTGAATTGGTTTAAACTACACAAAAGCTCCTTTTTTGCTTTTTTAAGGTTTTTGTTTTTTCAATTTTAGCCAATAGGGCCCGTCAAAATCGACTGCCTACACTCTACAGGCCCCTACACTATTTAATCCGGCCTCATAACCTTTTCCCATTACAATACTACCAAATTGTAAAATTCTTAGTACCAAGACATTTGAGATAACTGATGATAATGCATGTTATTTAGATGTTGGGTTATTCAAATATATATTGATTAATTTGAGTCAAAATGTATTTTTGTCAATGTAATAATTTAATCAAAATGTATAAATCAAGAGAAAAACAATCAAATAGGTATGAGACAGTTTTGGGAGACAAACTTGGAAGTCTTTATGTAGGTTCACATACAATTGATGTTCAATATGTTTTTATAAATTAACTATTGAGTTTGCTAGATATACTGTTTCTTGAAATTTTAAAAAAAATTCAGAAGTTGTTGTGTGAAATAATATAATTTATCTGAAAATTAAAATTTGGCATTTGATGAAAAATCCTTCTGCTGACAGGCAATTTTGATCCGATACAAAATCTGGTCACTTTAGATAGAGATATTGAAAGATTAAATTATATTAAAAATTATTAATGTGACATCACCTGAACAGTACAGTACTCAGACCTTATCTTGATCCAGATGGTATTGATAGTGATGACAATCTTTTCAAATATATAGATAAAGTATAAGCGTGTTAATTTCAGTTAAATATTAGACTAGGTTTATTAATCAAAGTAATAATTATAAGTCATAGGATATAGTTAATTGTAAACTTTTCTTTTTTTGTTGATGTAATATTGATAATGCTCATGACCCTTAACAAAAGCATATATTTCATGAAAACCTTTTCACTTGAAAATGTTATGATGTATAATATACGTTTCATTTTTCCAATGTACATCAACGAATTTTTATTTAATGTATGCTTATTTGAAATAAAGAATCAAAAACTGAGAAATTTTTATATTTATTTAGATAAATAGTTTTTAGTGAATTAGTCATTTTTAAGTTATTACGTAAAGTTTTACCGAGCTATAGGAGGGCTATTGGTGAAGAGCCTTATAACTGTGATCAGATCTAACCTATAAACGCGCGAAATATGCATCCAAAAAGTTTGACCAATAATACTCCGTTCAGAAAGAGTCTGTGTTAAATGTGCTTCACAGTCCGGACGCTTCGCACAATGTCGCCCTTAATAGTTTGTGTTGGGTGAATATACAGACTCGTCACTTGTCTGTGAAGCGCCCGTCGCCAATAGCTCTTGTGTAGCTCTAATGCGACTATTATTCAACCTAACTTCATAGTTCTTAAGAGCAAATGATGTAGAGAAGTCAACAGCCAGAATTCAATCCAAAATCCTTCTCTAGAATCAGTCTAATATGGCTTACTCCCTACTCCTTACTGAAGACAATTTCCTATATAGTAAAAATTGGATTTTACCTTTGAATTTAACTATTATATTCATACACTACACAATAATTCGACCCAATCCTTTAATATACTATAAATAGCTAATGGACTTGGTTCCCTTTTGCCTAATGTTTGTTTCCGCGAAATAGCCTAACATGCAAGACTTTTCGAGCTAAAGTGTGCCAACAAAATATCCCCTTGATCTTTTAGGTCCCCCTGAGCATTTAAATATTGGTATTAAAGTGTGACTGCAAACATTTTTCATAGAGAATCAAACCTAAGTGCCTCTATTCATCCACACACAATGGGGAAAATTCATTTTTAAGCCACAATTACATTTTTTATAGGGATAAATGTAGTTGATTTACAGGTTTCTAATAACACTTAATGAAATTCGAATTGAATATATCTTTAATTCAATTAATAGTCTTATAACAAAATATTTGAACCAATTTCAAAAAGTGGGATTATAGACCCCTTTAAAAGTCAGCTACAATTGTCATATAAAAAGTTCTTAAAATATTCAATACAGCCATCTGCCAGAGAATTTTGGCTTAGAAAATCTTTTTCCCATTAGATTAACACAGAGGCACTTTTGTTAAGAGACCCAGGGTCATTACCCCTTAAGGAACAGTTACCTGTTCCATAAATTGAGGCAAAATTTTTTATTAAACTGTAAACTTTAAAATGCTAAACTCAGGGATGAGTTTTTTCCGCTTTTAAGCGGAATTCCGCTTTTTAATATTTTGAGAAAAAAAGAAATCCGTTTTTTAAAAAAGTTCCGCTTTTTCTAATTTTGCCTGAAAATTCCGTTTTTTGCTTGTTCTAATCCATCCAGAGCTAAGCAGAGTCCATCCAGAGCCAGAGAGAGCAGGTCCATCCAGAGCTAATTTGTGGCCATATAGCGGCCCCTTCACAAAATAAGAGTGAAAAATGAGCCCCTCCGCATTTTTCACAAAATTATGATCGTGGAAAACGACCCTCCCAATTCACAAAATTGACGAAACAACGGGTTGATGAGCATTTTTTTTAACCCAAATTTCCTAACTTCTCTATTTTTTTAAAAGTGTGTCAATACCTCTAAAAGTGGCTAGATGGTCATCTTGATCAATTGAAATCCTAATTTGTTTATGTTGTTAACACATTTATAAACTTAATCACCGTTAAAATCGGTTATCAGCTTCCTGCGCCTGATGAAAAGATATTCGCTACAACTGAGATGAATTTTTATAAACGATTGTTTAATTTTTTCGCACCCTAATTCGGAGAAACTAAACTAAAATTTCATTAAACAACAAGTTCAAGTAACAGATTCTAATAACCGAAGATAAAAATTTTAATCAAAATAAGAAGATGAATTAAGATTGGATTGCACTAAGATGTCTTCAAATCTCGGCCAGCCATTGCAATCTCCAATTAGGAGTCCAATAATGCTTCCTGATTCACTTATTCTACTGCCTAGTAATTTTATCGAAATCTACCGATGACGTGACATTGCATCAGACTAATTGACAGTTCTCTAGCATTGCATGATCGGAAGAGTTACTTGTGTAGCTCCAGTTCAAGCCAAGTCTGGCAACCAGAATGTTTTTTGATCAAGTGCCCGATTCATGGTGTCCTTGAGTAGTGATCACAATAACAGCTTGAATGTTAACACTTTACCTACGGGCGTCGACTGACCCATAGACTAAGAACACTCTAAGTTTCAAACTCTCATTGGAGAATTTCTACATTTTAATTTACATAGAAACTAGCGCGCCCCCTTTGTGTCTAAGGGAACTAATGTAATGGTTTCTGGCAGCCTATTTGCAGTCACCTTTAGGAGATTTAACAGAGCCAATGACATCTCGTAATTTGGAACCCTTATCAAGTGACGATAGGGATCTATTTTTTACTTCAACTTATTTTCGACTTTATTTTTGAATATATACAGCTACTCATTGACTTTAATATCCCTCGTAGGCCCATCCTCAAGATATTTGACCTTGTGCTTCTTTTTCTCCATTAATAAACCTACAGACTGACTACGCTTGTCATTTTAGACATGGTCCCCAAAAGATCCACAAGTGATTCGATTGAATAACTCGTCAAATATTCATCCAAATGTAACAAAAACTTAGATTTAGGGGTTTTCGAGGGTTTTTCACATTTCTAAGTAATTAAAATTGGGTGTTGCTATTGAAAATTTTAAAGTTCGTAACATTTTTAATATTAAGACGGACCCTTATGCAAATTTTGTGTCATGCAATTAACTCAAAATGTTATTTGTTCACATAGTCAAAAAGGTCCGATGTAAAAGGATGATTAACGGTTGAAATAATCACTAGTGGGTAACTTTTTTTTAACAGAGAACATTCCGAAGAAACAGTAGCCCTACAATTGAAAGTACAATTATGCCAATCAACAAATCAACCTTTAATAGTGTTTTAGTTGCTTTCGACACGTTAGAAGAGCTAGGCATTAGATTAAGTTGCTGGTCTAGAAGATTTTTAGTCTACGGGTCAGTCGACGCCCGTAGGTAAAGTGTTAAAATACTTTTTGTAATTTTGTATACTTTTGAATCGTTGTTTTTCTACTTTCGCCTGTATTGGGGTTTCTGATTTTAGAAATTTTTTAGTTTTTTTTTAAGTTAAGATATATAGGTCACTAGAATTTTATGGGCTTAACATAAAAATAGTTTTCAGAGCTTGGTATTCAAATATCTACTGGATGCAGAAGGAATTAAAAATGTTAAGATGTTGTAACAAAGAAACTTTATAAAATTATTGCAGAAATTTTGAGGTTGGCTGCCAAGTCTGCGATGTATCCCCTCCTCCTTAGAAAAAAGTAGGGATAGACTGATGGCGAATTTCGGCCGATGCCGATTGTTCAAAAAGTTACATCGGCCGATGTTTCCCGCTTGCCATCGGCCGATGCCGATGGAAAAACTAAATTACGAAATTCGGTAAATCCATGTGTAATCCATACTCCGGGAATCCGAAAGTTGCGGAACTCCGGGGATCCGAAAGTCGCGAAACTCCGGGAATCCGAATGTCGAGAAACTAAGGTGATCCGAAAGTCGCGAACCTCCGGTGATCCGAAAGTCGTGGAACTCCGACCATCCGAAAGTCGCGAAACTCCGAAGATCTGATAGTCGCGAAACTCCGGGGATCCGAAAGTCGCGAAACTACGGGGTTCCGAAAATCGCGAAACTCCGAAATGCAGGATTAAAAAAAAACATCGGCTAACATCGGTTGGCCGATGGCCGATTTTTTTCACTAGACTACCATCGGCTGCCGTTTTCAAGGCCGATGGTAAAATTTTCAAACAATCGGCGAGAAAAAAGTTTTCGGTATTTGGGATTTTCCTAACTTTCACCCTTTTTTTTTTTAACTTGTCCAGTATAGCTAATATTTCAGATATTTTGAAGTTTTTTAAAATAGGGGGCTTGGCTAATATGTTTTCAGTTTTTGTATTAGCTGGATTTTTTTAAAGAAATGTAATAATTAGCTTCAAATTCCCAAAAGCAACTCTGATTTTGACATTTGATGTTGTGAATACTTTGATCAGCATTTCTATACATGCCTAAAGCTCAAAAATCATAAAGATAAACATACATGTATAATGTAACAGCTTATTTCGCGAATTAAGTATACTGCTTAAAATCTTTTTTATGCGTACAATTACGTACTTTATTTTCAGCTTTTTTTTATTTTGCCAAACTCATGCCTGTAAACTGTTTGAAGCTATTTCTAAATTCTGATTAAAAGAGAAGATAACTAAACAAATTTGAAATATTATTTATTGAACAAAATGTACACACGTTGTAACAATCCAAGAAATTTATTATGGTCAAAAACCAAATTTCATGTCTTCAATTAAACGATTTTAGGGACACTTTATGTACAAAAATATTGATATCATTTAAAACAACCAGCTTTGATTCTGCAAAGCTTTATAGGCAGTACACATAAAACTAAACATCCCATTAAACACAAAAATGGAATTTACAAGATATACAATATTTTTCACCCTTAATATTCTTAAACAAAAAAATTAAATTCAATGTTTGAATTTTTAGTTATTCAATGAAAATAAGAATATGAAAGCTCTTTTCTGTTGTAGAGACAACCAAGATTAGGATTAGTTTAGTGTATACATGGTCACATTTATTTGCAAAGAAAAATAGACTATGACATTATTATTAACTTACCCATTTGAAACTTATTTTAAAAGTCTTGTACTTAGATATAATAACAGTCCAGATACATCAATTATTTTAAATTTACAAACTCACACGCAAATTAAACTAAAACGAAACATAAAAAGCAAGAGAGGCACAATTGATAGAATAGGGTTTTATGCAGATTTATATTGTTTAGCAATTTTAATCCTTGTAAAATGTATCATATGTATAAATATAAGGCTTTAACAACTTTCCTCTTATTTTTAATTTAGAGTAAGATTTTTTACATAAAATATAACATTTCAATTTTAAACTCATAGAAGCTACAAAAAAGTTAATCTGCTTTTAAAAACAAAGAAAGTTAATGTCATTTTTCAATGAGCTACAGGATATGAATAATAGGACAATCTAGCCTTGTCAATACTAACAAATTTCGGGGAAATAAACACTTTGTGTGAAATAGATCAAATTACAAATTTCATATACTAAAAAATTTCAAACTTTTCCTACACACGTCATAAAGTAATCTTTAATATATAACAACTATAATATAATTGAATATTGCATCGCAAAGTCAATATAACAATAGCAAAACCAAACTGACCATCTCACAAATAGCCCTTTTGAAGTAACAGTTGAGATTTTTTGTCGAAGATAGCACCAGCGTTTACCGAGTAAGATGTGAATTTCAGTGGAACAGTTGCCTCTGCATGACGAGATTTGTGAGCTGGTACATGAAACATTGGTTGCAGACACGGACAGGCTTCAAATGTCCAAAGCGAGGGAGGGGAATGGAGTTGGAGCTGCAGCGGGAACAAAATATCTGAAATAAATGGCACATTTTAGAATCATCCATGTTACACAATTCAGAAAAATATACATTGAAAAATTGAGGAGTGTTGCGGAAGAATATGCTAAGGAACAAAAAGGTGAAAATGAGCTTTGAAAATTTTAGTGTGCGCTTAAATCCATTATAAACAGTACTTGCATACGGTAAAAATATTAACTTTAGGTTTATGGAAAATGTGAAACTTGTTCTTTAAAGTTAAAATATAGAATAATATGTTCATCGGAAAAATGTTCATTGAAAAAATTGAGATATTTTCACTTAGCATCTTCTTCCCTAAGCTCTTTAAGCTGTCTAAAAGTTAACTTTGGTGAAGTTATAAATTTATGAAGCACAGATCTTATTATTATTGTGCTGAATTATGCATTTCACTTCTAATTGGAATCAACACATTTATTCACTAATAAACTTTTTAAAATCAGCTTTTATTTAATAAATTTAAGCTTTTAAAATCTAGTTACTTTTGATCTTAATAGTGGTTCTAAGACCAAGACTAATTAACTAAATAAGAAAACCAGATAAAAAAACATTTAAAGAAATCTACTAAGGAAAAGTTAATACACAGTAAACATAGATGGGTTAGGAGAAAGTTTGAATTTATGAAGACATTGATACAATAGTGAAATGTGGAGTTATTTAATGGGAAAAATATATATATTTAAAAATTCACAATAAAAACTTGCTATTGCATTTGTAGAAAGCACTACTCCCTCATTAGAATACAGAATCTTCAATTGTAAATAGGTATGCCCAGACTCTGGGTGTCCGAGAAGAAAGGAGAAAAAAAGATTAGACAAGGCCCGACTCATTCCGAAATTAGCTACTGATACTTGATATCAACTGACTGAAGCGGTCGCTACTTGCCTTGCTAATACATTTGCAGCATTCAGTATTTGTTTTCCGTAATATTTTTACTTTCAATTACCTAACAAGGAGTATAAGATAAGTATTGCAATAAATAGGGTCAAAAATCTGATAGAGATTTTGTGTTTTCGACACATTTTATAAGATGTTGATTCTAAAAAAAGGGGGTTTTGAACGTTGATCCGTCTGTCAAATAGTCGGTCTGAAACCGCTCGATATCTCAAACTAAAAAAACTACAAACTTCAAATTTACAACACAAATTCTTAGTACCTGTTAGATGCTTTAATTATATTTTCTAAAAAATCATCTTTTCAACATACAGTTGAATCCAGAGTTTCAAAAAGATTTTCAAAATTTTGAACTCGAATTAATTGATTATTTTTAAGATTTTAATAGTGTTTTGCATTCAATCTTTTATAATAAGTTTTTTAAATATTAAATGATAAAAATGTGATGCTTTTAGATTTATTTCTGGTAGGAGGTGTATTTATCGCATATGCCCGTCTTAGGATAATGTGGCTATAGCTGTATGTTAGTTGGAATCTGGATTGTCAACAACAAGGATAATAGCAATAAACAACACACCCATTGTAAAAGGCACACACAACTGCCAATGAGGAAAATCTATTATAATCAATCTTTTGCATAGTAGAATATAGTTGAGATTTGTAAAGTTTTGGGTGTGTATGGTTACATTTTAAATAATAGAAAATATTGCATGAAAAGTAAAACTTATTGTTTATAGGTCGAAGTTAAGTTCTGAGCCAGTTATGACACAATGCAGTGGAGGGTTGAAACTTGCCTTTCCACAGTTTCTACAGTGATGTCTTCGTCTTATAATGGTGAATTGTACTTTACATGCCATGCAGTTAGGGCTTAATTCGTCTGGCATCCACTCTGGTGGCCCTAACAAAAACAAATTACATAAATGTTAGACATTTCAAGTATATAAAAGCAGAAATAGCTCAAAACCTTATCAAACTTTTATTTTTTTTAAATTTTATTAAATTTGGAGTGAAATCCCATTTGTTAAATTAATTTTTTTTTCACCTTAAAAAAGAATACTTTATGATTTTTTTGAAATTCTAGTACATTTTTACCCCCTGGAAGTAGTAGTACAAGTAGACTTGAAGTAAACTGCAATTAATTTAACAGCATGTCAATTGTATATTTTTTTTAACTTGCGCATTCTTAACCCACATCTCAGGGCAGAGAAATATTTTGAAAAATTGTAGAAATCTTGCATCTTAAAAACATTTTTCCTTCATAAAACTAGTCTTAAAAAATTCATTTAAAAATATAATAGCTAACTCAAACTTTGTCTATAATGACCTCTGCCAACTTGTTTATAACAACCTAAAAATTTGGTTTATTGAATTACCCATAGACCTTAATATAAAATTTTTCTTATAATGAAAATTTTTAAGTAACTCCTCACTTATAATGCTAAAATTATATGTTTAAATGATATCCAAAATGTCTTATAGAATTTTTTTTTTAAAATTGGTTCACTTTTTTTTTGCCAAAAAGTTGTCAGCCACAACTTCCTCCACACTATCCACAAACCTATAACCAGGTATCTACTAACCTTTCTATAACTGTATTATAATGTACTATAAATTCTATCTACATCCTTCAAAAACCAATCAGCAAACATACCCATATTATTCTCATTCTCTTGATTCACATCCGGCAAGACCAACGACTGTATAGGAGAATTATCAGCCACGACTTCCTCCGCACTATCCACCGAGCTCCCATCCCTTTCGTCATCATCCCTTGAATTGTTGTTCAGAAGCGAGGGCATGTCAAGGGGACTCAAATCGGGGTCCAGGTCGTTGAATTCAGGGACCGCCAATTCGGTGTGTTCTTCGTCGAGGCAAGGGTTGCTACGGGGATTGTCGCATTCTTCTTGGCCCTGGGAGTTCATGTCAAAAACGCTTTTGAGGATGTTTCGGAGGTCACTGGCGTAGTTGGTTTGTAGTTGGTCGGCGACACCTGCAGAAAGATTTTTAAGTTTTAGTTTGAATTATTGTCTCAGAGCTACACATGGACTATTGGCGAAAGACGTATCTTAGAACCACTATCAAGTAACGCCTGCAGAAAGGAATGAGGGACTTTTTTGAGAATGGGAAAATTGTTAAGGTGTTCGAAAGTCGTGTGGAATGGGTTAGGAAGTTGGTTTCCAGTTACTAAAAGGTTTATGGAATAAGTTGTGGAAATACTTCAATTATATGGCGACGTACATAAATTACGTCACGCTCAGAGGGGGGAGGGAGAGGTATATGATTACATATGAACATATGATTACAAAGCAAGCTTCGAAAGCACCTTCTTCCCCCACCACCTTGTGTATATTTTTAGGCAGGGCGTGAGAATTGCCTTTTTAAATCTACCTGTTTTGATGTGAAGTTATTTGCCATTACTCTCTAAACCCAAGTAGGGTGAGGGGAAAAGGAAATCAGCGACCTTCACAGTTTCCTTGAAAGCCACACGAGGTGGTGGTTGACGAAAATGCTTTCGATGCCGGTATTGTAATGGTAAGGACTATAGCTATTACATCTTAAGTTCTAACAAAATAGATTTCTTTAGATTAATATTTTCATTAATTAAATCCATTGACAGTGTTATCATGGATTAGTTTAATTCCCTGACATTTATCACATGCAAATAGCATTAAAAATTGTAGCTATCATTTTTTTTTTACTACAGAGGTATTAGAACCGTGGAAGAATAAATATTAAGCCTTGAAAAGCCCTTGCTCTTTATATTAGTTAAGTTAATGGAATATATACCAATCCAGCCTTAAAAATACATGATTAATGAAGACTGATTTACCTAAACGCTTCATAGTTCAGATGATTATTAAGTCAATATCTCTTTCATTGCAGGTTTTTTTTACTATCTTTTGATAAAAAGGACTGTGGCGGTGTGCTTTGTGATGAACTAGACCTGCAGCTTTTGCTAGAGCAGCTAACCAAACTTTAACTAATTATATCAGGTCGCGCTGCACTTGCGGCCACAGGCTGTATAAGCTACATCACCGACAGGAACACTCTCCTATTTCTTAATTTTCCCATGGCACACTTGTCACGACTTTTCCCCTGGTCGGCATGCCACTTGTTTTTTACTTGAGTTTTACGTATTGTTAAGTTTGTACAATGGTTAGAAATTTCTATTTAGATTTATATAAAATTTATTTATGGTTGTTAGAATAAAAGTTGATTTTATATGAGACTTAGAACTTTATTCAAAAGCCCACTTCTGACACCACAGGACAATTAAAGACCCTCTCTTACCAGAAACACACACAAAGAGTTTGTGCAAGAGGTCTCGGCTGCTTTTGAACCGAGACCTGGCTTTATTTCTCGAAGCAATTTCAGCTGCTTGGAGTGCTAGGGCAATTTCTTCGTCATCTTGGCATTCAGAATTGTAAGAACTTGTATCAGGGCTATAAAAAAAGAAAATTAAACAGTAATAAAAAATATATACATTACTGAAATATATTAACAATAATATATTTAAAATTTTAATATCTGTAGAAACAATGTACTAGCCAAATAACAAAACATCAAAGGAAAAATTAGTCAACTACCGTAAAAATATTGTAGAATAAATATTAAAATAAAGCTACCTTCAATTGAAATAAGCTCAGCGTAATTTTTTGTTGCTACTACTACTGCCCACAAAATAAATCAATATTAAATACTTGTACTTCATTATGTGGCAAAACTGACTTGAATAAAAGGAGGAAATTAAGAGTTGTGATTTCAAGGACCAAAGTTCAGTAAAAATCAGTAGTTTAATAAATGTAACATAAAGCTTTTTGAATTTATTATAAATACTTTTTGCGCTAGGTAGGAAGTATATACTATCTTAATAAAAATTCAATATCAAGTTGGAATTGATCTTAATATTTTAAATCTCAATAAGATAATTCATTGAAAATAACTCTAGTAATATAATTTCAGTATTATTACTTGAAGTCGCAATATTAGATGCTGTTAAAAATACTAAAGAAAAAAAGCCTAGAACAATTAATTAACAAGCAAACCTAGTAGAATCCCATTCTGGACTAGAAACACTCGAGATGCTCTGGCAACTGGAGCAGGATGAATATGTCGCCTCGCTGTCATTTCCTTCTTCCTTCTTCAAACACTGCACTCTTGGAATCGTGAGTGGCGAGCTGTACGTAGGATTCCAAGATTCCGCAGTCTGGGTGTTGTTTCGATAGTTCGCGCTGAATCGCCTAGGAGAAGAAACGTCACCGGGAACAGAAGAATTGCGAGTACCGTGTCTCCTAGACGCCCTTTTGACCTTCCGTCTTTCTGGCGTTGAAGTTTGCCCGTTATGGGCTGGGTTAGTGGGAAAAGAATGACTCAGCAAACCATGGTGATATGCCCGGGGACTATTTTCAACTGAAGAGCTGTATCCAGAAATCTGCTGACCTGGCGGAACGATCTCTACCCTCCTCATGACCTGTCTCATGATTTCCCTCGAAGGAGTCAGATGTTCTCTGGAGGAACTGTCCAGACCACAGTTGCAGTTCTCGTGAAGTTTCCGGAGACAGTTCTCCAGAGACGAAGCGGTATGTTCTAGAGCAAGTTCATTGGGAGGGGAGCAATGGAGGCAGCTATCCTGCTGGCTGCTTTTTGACCGGGGCCTATGAAGTGTGCTGCTGGAGTGAGGTTTGTCTTGTCTAGTCCTTAACTGATCGGAGCTTGTTGAATCTCTAGATTCATTATTTTGTGAGTCGGATCTATCACTGGCACTGCGGAACCTCAGTCGATCACCATTGCCCTGAGTACTACAGAAAATATCATAGTAATCCGAGACTCCAAAGTCACTGGACACAAGAGTTTCAATATCACTTTCCGGAATTTCCGGAGACTTCCGAGGAGAAAATGTTCCAGACGAGTGCTGAAATTCGACGTCAAAGTCCATGTTGTTGTTCTGCCTTTTGTTAGATTTTTTCGACTCGATTGGATATTTCTCTTGAGTGAGGTTGTCTTCTGTAGGCACTGAAACACCATTTTCTGGAATGATGATTCCAAAATTATAGGCATAAAAATCATGAATGAATTGTTTACTATTGACATGATTTTGATAGAAATGAGACACAGAATCTTCAGACTTCTTTAAAGAAAGTTCTTCTGTAGCCGTAGACTTGTCATCAATTTTAGGTTCTTCCAAACTGCAAAGCATCTTTTCAAGAGTGTGCAATTCACCTTCTGTTAATGTCCATAACAAATCCCTACAAAGCAAAGTGCAATTTTTAGCAAAATATCATACACTTGTGAAATATCTTATGTACAAAATCATTCAATTTTGAAATAAACAAGTTTTAAAAGAAAATCTTACTTTCCTGTTACCTTAATATTCGCAGAAATTATTATAGACTGATGAACAAAAGTATAAAAGATGGGTATCTGCTATAATACCCTTGCCAATACCTACTTTCAATTTTTTTAAATTTATTTTAAGGATTATGTTTCAAACACTTAGAAATCCAAAACTTCAACTTATTAGCTAAACCTTAATTTGAAAATTTGGCATAGGCAGATTATCAAAAAGTGGACATAAATAATTTATTCAATACTTTATACTAAAAAAGGACTGTCATAGTTTAAATGCATTTACAGAAAACTCATTTTTAAATCTGGTTAACTTTTGGATATCTGGAACATGAGGTTAGCTACTAATGCCATGGAAAAATATTCATGGAAGATTTTTTTAAATCTTATATACACTAATATAACAAAGAGATAATTGTTTTAGACGATTCACATTCAAGTTGAATATAACTGCAGTAGTTTTATTTTTTTTCGGACAACTAAAAAGTCTGTTTGGGGGGGGGGGGGGTTAAGAAACCTTAAGTCGTTTTATTTGTAATTTCAATAAAAAAAATAAAGGTCAAATAAAATATTTTAAAATTTATATCACCAAACTTTTAAATTACTTAAAACCAATTTTTATAGTTTAGCTAAATAATTTTAAAACCTGAAAATGATTCAACTTAATCACAAGGTTCATTAAGTCAAAACTTTTAACATTACCTTATTTTGAATAGCAAATTACAAAATGGCCGGAACAATTCAGATAAATCTGCAGAATCTTTTTCTACATTGAAGGGTCCATCTGGATATAATAATAAGCCCCTGGAAGAAGTGTATCACTTTAGTCATATTCCGCTTGTGCAATATAAAAATTAAGTAAAACCAAAAGACGCAATAAACAGCTTAGTGGAAGAACATGGAACGCGATATTTAAAAAAAAAAAAAGATTTCTGATTCACCTATAACAGAACATACTGATAAAATTCATGGTACCATTTCGCCAACTGTTCTTATGAGTTCAAGTTCGTTTGAAAACTTGATATACATGATGGACTTGGTGGCTAGCTATGTCATCTACCCTTTTGTATAATATTTCATTGACACCTAGTAATCCCAGATGTGACTGATGAACTTCCACACATAGATTTTAAAGGTTATGTATTTTTGTGTGTCATTGCACAAAGTGTATATTTCGTCAATTGACAGCAAATATAATGCAGGCACAATCATGTATTGACACCTATATTTGAATTAGGTTAACACTGCAAGCAAATTTCAAGTTTTTGGAGATTAATTTGAAGATATAGAACCTAGAAAATTAAATTTAACACTTTAGTAACAGATCCTGCTATGCTTGGAATAATACTTAGCATGAATTGTAAGAGTACATTCTATTTCAAATTATGAGGCAACTAAATCTTTTGTTCGAGTGAAGGGCCACCATATGTGCTGAATTTTGCAGTGCAGTTTGTTATTCAACTATCTAGCTATAAAAAATATTCAAATGGTCTGTTTTTTTTAGTTTTTTCAATTAAAAACAACCCAAATAAAATATGAAAATTTAATGATGATTTCATAGTCGAAAAGTTAATCACTGAAACAAATCTGGTCAAGTATTTTAAATTCAATAATTAGGGACAGAGGATGAATTTTCGGATAGGAAAAGGTCAGGAACATTTCCTTGTATTTTGAGGACTAGATTCAACCAAACCTTGCTTATTTAATTTTACGATCTCAAACTGAGATTTGTACTTGTTTTCGAAAATGAAGAGTTAGTCATGTTCATTGCAACAAACTAGTTTTAAAAACATGATGTTCTTCTACTTTACATCAACCACTTATCAGACCTTTATTAAATCCTCTCCAAATCACTTATGTTAATTATCTTTAAAACTGACGGTATTTCTTTGTCTTAAGTCTATTTTAAGTTATTCTTTATAGAAGATAATTCACAATGCTCATTGCAGAAGTCACTGGAAAATGTATCAGCAAATTTTTTTTTCTGGCTGTACTAGAAGCAAGAAACAAATGTGCAGCGTTTATGTGTGCTTGCACTCCAAAAACAGTTTTTAAGACTTTGATCAAAAGCAAATGGTATATATTCCTCTAACAAGCTTTAATTATAAGCATAGTGACCTAATGTAAATAGTTAGAAGGAAAATAATTGGTAAGCTTTATTATCGTAAAGAAACAAAGGACAAATAGGACATGATAATTTGCATACCTATTTAAAATTTGAAGTCATTTGAGTTTTTGTCTTTTAATAATGTTTTAACAGTGTAAGTAAAAAAAAATATATTGTCCATTGCATTTGTCCTTAGGTCTCTAGAGGTCAAACATAAAACTTTTTTTTTCTGGCACTAGGGGGCTACGCCCCCTGCTCGCTATCGCTCGCCAACCCCCGGAATTGCTGCGCAATTCCATTGGCCGCTTCGCGGCCGGCAGGGGGCTTCGCCCCCTGCTCGCTACCTTTCGACAACCTCCGAGAATTGCTACGCAATTTCTCTTTGTTTGCTCCACAAAGAAACATGCAAGACTATTAAAAGGATACTGCCAATGCAGGAATGCTCATCTGTAAGATCTGGTCGCCAAATCGGGCGATACGCGCGCCAAGATTGGCTTGCACAGACAAAGAGGTAAACACCTGGTTGCGGTTAAAGATGGTGAACTTTTAACAAATACAGTTTAGTTTTGAGAATTTTGAGACCGGTAGGGGGCTTCGCCCGCTGCCCAATCTCTCTCAGCTCCCAAGCTTGCACCCTTGGATTACTGTGCAATCTCATCGTAGGGGCTTCGCCCCTAGGCTCGCAAGCGAGTAATAACTCGGTTCGCACCCTTGGATTGCTGTGCAATCTTCGTAGGGGCTTCGCCCCTAGGCTCGCAAGCTAGTAGATTGCGCACTGGTACCTCCTCGAGGCCGTAAAGAAAAACCAAACCCTAAAATAAAAAGCAAACCAAACTTTACCCACGTTACATTTCAATTTCTACTTCAATGCCTTAAAAACCGCTAGTGAATAGACATGGCTGGCCACCATACACTTTGTGGACCTGACACTTATACCGATTGAGACCTTCAGTAAAAAAATTGGAGTTGTCGACATAAACTGTAGGTAAATTCCTACTTTAGGGTCTGGTAAAAAATTTAGCCACTTTTTAATGAGTGATTCGAATAATTTTTTCCAAGCACCGGACCACAAAGATGGTTTTAATTAAAGCACATTTTCCTTTTACTTTGGATAATAAAGAATTAATGTTATCAGTAAAATTCTTGAAAATTAATGGAATTACAGGTAAAATCCTACTTTTTGGTCAAAACTTTTCAACATTAATTAGCCGTCAGAAGTATTTTGCACGCAATATTAGTGTAATAAATAAATGGGGTTGTTTCACGGAGGATCTGGCAACAGCTTCACAGTCTCGCCTTCATTTTCTCGAATTACTTTTGTTTTGCAGACCAAAGTTATTTATATTCAGGTTAGTGTGCTTGGTCACTGAAAAAAACCTGAATATATCTCGACCAACGAACCTACCAAAACAAAAGTAATTCAAGAAAAATGAAAACAAGACTGCGAAGCTATTGCCAGATCCTCCATGATACATTTATCGTCGGTCAAATGCAGGACCGGATTTCTAAATAGGCTAAGTAGGCTGCAGCCTAGAGCGGCAAATTTTCGGGGGCGGCAAATTTTACTACCAATTAAAGCGGAATTCGGCATAAAAAATATTATAATGATACTAATATTTTTAAGAAAGAAAACAAATAATTTACATTATTGCGTAAATTTTAAACGTATATATTGTATTAATATTTAGTAGTAAATATGGTAATTGCACGCTCTCACCCTAGTCCGGTAGTTGAAAGAAAAATAGTAGAAAAGTTTAAAAAATTTGCCTATTATTTCACTTTCGATTTAGAGTGTAAAGGTACATAGATAATTCTAATATGTAAAAAGAAAAAAATAGTCACAACGATTATATCGGGTGGTATATGGGTGCAAATCGATCGTAGCCTACAGGCGGCAAATCTTTAAATCCGGCCCTGGTCAAATGACTAAATTACGAATGTGCTATACACAGGGACGAAAAAACTTTTTACTGTTAAGCCCAGTGTGTAAAATAAGCACGACAGCTAATCTCTAGAATTGGTATACATTCGTGGTTGTACCAGACTACATTCTTAGATTTTGTATTACAAATTTTCTGCAGCTTACACCTTTATTAAAGCAGATACGACAGTGATTGCGCCCTCTAGAAGGGAGATTGTAGGCTTTATAGCCCATTACCCAGCTCGCCAGAAGAGACAGTCGCAAGAGACACACAAAGGACGACACAAACACATAGACAAATAACAACCCCCCCCCATTTATTGACAAACACAACCATCCATGCCTTTGCCGGGATTCGAACCCGAGCCCAGCAGCTCCAGAAACTTTTTTTTTTTCAAATTAGGAAATTTCAGAATGTATTATTTGTATTTTTTTTTTCAGAGGAAAAGAACAGACTGGCTACAGATTCAAATTTTAAATAATTGAAAACCCGAATTATGTAACGCAAGAGGTTAGTTCGACGAACCAAAAGTACCTACCTATAACTTTCGCGTAAATGAGTACAAATATATTCATATGACAACATAAAGTACAGAAATTATAATTTTATTTGAAAATTAATGGAATTACAGGTAAAATCCTACTTTTTGGTCAAAACTTTTCAACATTAATTAGCCGTCAGAAGTATTTTGCACGCAATATTAGTGTAATAAATAAATGGGGTTGTTTCACGGAGGATCTGGCAACAGCTTCACAGTCTCGCCTTCATTTTCTCGAATTACTTTTGTTTTGCAGACCAAAGTTATTTATATTCAGGTTAGTGTGCTTGGTCACCGAAAAAAACCTGAATATATCTCGACCAACCAACCTACCAAAACAAAAGTAATTCAAGAAAAATGAAAACAAGACTGCGAAGCTATTGCCAGATCCTCCATGATACATTTATCGTCGGTCAAATGACTAAATTACGAATGTGCTATACACAGGGACGAAAAAACTTTTTACTGTTAAGCCCAGGGTGTAAAATAAGCACGACAGCTAATCTCTAGAATTGGTATACATTCGTGGTTGTACCAGACTACATTTTTAGATTTTATATTACAAATTTTCTGCAGCTTACACCTTTATTAAAGCAGATACGACAGTATAACTCGCACCAATACCTAAGCTATGATGCCAACAACTCACCGTCGAAAAGATTTGGTATACTTACTTCTTGTAGTCGACAACAAAGACATAAGAAAAGATTCACTTCACTATTAATTACTATGAACCAAAACCAACCACTTCTCAAAATAATCATCAGTGCCGTGAGTGTAACAATTTAGAAAAATAAAATCAGTTAAAACACACACTCTGAAAATAAAAGTAACGTAAACATTTAAAAAACGCCTTGAAAAGTTTCAAAAGAAACAACTTATGTTGTTGTTGTTGGGTAGTGGTTTTGCTGGATTTTGCTGTCCCTAGGGGCGCTTATTCCAGACATTATCCAAGTGAAAAGAGAGTAGGGGATCAATCTCGATGGATCAATAAAGAAACAACTTATTTAAAAAAATAACGCTCTGTTTGTTTTTGTTTACGATTATGGTGTTGCCATTCGTTAAACAAATGGTAAGAAATTATTCGCCATAGTTTGTCCTCGTCTCGTCTGGAACGACCCATCACTACAGCGACTCAATAATGACAAAAAATATATAATTCAAACTATTGTAAAGCACATATAACAGTTACAACTGTAAAAAAAAATATAAGTTTTCATTTTTGGTATCATTTAAAGTGAAATTACACCAATAAAACATTTTTCGAAACACTATGTTTGGTTTGGTTGAAAACTTATAAATTTTGGTAGGCAAAATGCAATTTTTGGCTTTTTTATTATTTTTTAATTAAAAAACTAATTTGAATATTTTAAAAATATTTTGTGGAGATAAATTTTGGACCATTTTCTACGTTCTAAAAAAAAATTGGAGTTGTACTATAAGAATTGTGTCGTAGAGATTAAAAAATCATGACTGTAATTCCAAAAAAAAAAATAAAGTACCCATAACTTACGAACCGGCTATATATTGGGTATATATGCAATTAGCAATTTGTTCATAATAAGAAGTCTACAAAATACTAAAAATTCAGAAAAATCGTAGAAGCCAATTTTTTTTTATTTCAATTTAGGCTAAATACGCCTTTTTTGCCCTTTTACAAACTATTTGTTATTAAAAAAACTAATTTGAATTTTTAAAAAATGCCTTTCAGACAAAAAAAACCTATACTCTTTTCTACATTCAGTAAAAAAATGGGAGAAAATTGGTGAAAATTGTGCCGCACAGATCAAAAAGCATGACTGTAAATAACAAAAAATAAAATAAAAAAAACCCATAACTTACAAACCGGATATATATTGGACATACATGCATTAGCAATTTGTTCATACATAAGAAGTCTACAAAATACTAAAAATTCAGAAAAATCGTAGAAGCCAATTTTTTTTTATTTCAATGTAGGCTAAAAACGCCTTTTTTGCCCTTTTACAAACTATTTTTTATTAAAAAAACTAATTTGAATTTTAAAAAAATGCTTTGCAGACAAAAAACCTATACTCTTTTCTACATTCAGTAAAAAAATGGGAGAAAATTGGTGAAAATTGTGCCGTACAGATCAAAAAGCATGACAGTAAATAACAAAAAATAAAATAAAAAAAACCCATAACTTACAAACCGAATATATATTGAACATACATGTAATTAGTAATTTGTTCATACATAAGAAGTCTACAAAATACCAAAAATTCAGAAAAATCGTAGAGACCAATTTTTTTTTTTCGATTTTAGTCAAAAAAAAGCCCCTTTTTAATTTTTAATTAAAAAACTAATTGGATTTTTTTTTAATTATTTTGTGGACATGACACTTAAACCAATTGAGACCTTCAGTAAAAAAATTGGAGTTGTACTCCAAAAATTGCGCCGTACAGATCAAAAAAGCTTACTTTTTTTTAATATAGAGAGAAAAGATGCTTGTTTACAAGATATCCAGGATTGGAACTGCTGTCGGATAGCAAAGATTAAAATGAATACTTTCAATAATTTAAATTTTGGTATTATACATACACTGCCAGAGAAAGCAAAAGAAAGAAATATTACCACACAATAGCAAGTCTGGGAATGGTAAACATAAGAGATGGGTCATAATCATCAATCATTTCTTGTGTTACTAACTCTAACTTCAAAGCTCTGTATAAGAATGAAAAAATATATATAATTGCAATACAATTCCATTGACATAAAATTGTTTAACACTAAATATCTACTTGTTACAGATTTTAAAATATGCACAATAAATCAAATAACATAGCTTATTTGTTAATTAACATATATTTAAATAGAAAGCCATAGATTTCCCCAAAATATGTGAAATTCTTGGCTAATAAAAAAATTACCAACAATAATTAGAAATTAGGGCTTTAATGTTCCTCAATAGTAAATATGAGATTATAATGAAATAATTTGATTTCTAATGGGGATAAATTATTTGTAATAATATAAATGTTAATTAATAAGCTCTTTTAGTAAACAGTTTAATTTTTGACTAATCATAATTAAATTAAGTTTTGACTATACTGAGTTAGCAACATCAAACCTCTGTACCCTCAATCCCCTGGAACAATCCTGACTACGCTACTGGTAAAGGTAAAAAAAGTAAAATTTGAATTAGTAAAAATTAAGTAGAATAACTTTAATGTTAATGCAAAATAAAAACACATTGCTACTTAAATAGTGTAATATTTATAAAGAAAATTTGATAGAAATTGCACAATGTGCTTTAAAGACTGTAAACTGTACCTAATTAGTGTTTCTGAGAATAAAACAACTATTTCTTGTTGAAGATGATATTCCTTTGCACTCTTGATAGGAACCATTGCACTCACATAACTAGAATAGAAATAATGTTAACATAAATGTAGGCTAAATTTTAATTGTCCTTTTTCGATTCCTCGGCAACCATTTAATTTAAAACAGTCAAAATTTAGTACTTAGTGGCTTCCATAACTAATGTGAAGTATTTTTGATGATTGTTTGACCCCTCCTATACCCGGTCTAGGGTGAATGTAAGCTTCGAAAGCATTTTCCTTCCCCCATCCCGCATGTGGTTTTCTTCGAAATGGCGTAAGCATATTTTTTCCCCACCCTACTTGGTTTGAACTGTCAAACTCACAGCAGAACCTCCAACGTGTTAGGATTAGAGAAACGACGCTCCCCCGGTTTCCTAGAAAACCAAGCGAGGAGATGGGGGAAGAAAGTCTTTTTTAGGCTTACATTGTAAATACACCGACTATAAATAACCCTGTTGAAATTGTGACATTTGGCTCAAATCCTCTACTTCTCTTCTAATCTCACTTGAGAATTAAAAAAAATAAAATTGTTCACTGTAAATGTTGAATGACTGAGGATGTACTGTTAATGTTGAATTTGTTTCAAGAAACACAATTTTCATTATGCAATTTTTTAATATGGTTTCCGCTCCTACCTTTATCATAGTTCTCGATAGTTTAAATAACCAATAAATATCCTATTAGATTTTGTTAAAATAAAGTCAAAGAACATATTTTACTTGGATTGAAATCAATTCCCTAGCAATTTTACACTATATTGCAATGAAAAATTATGGCGTCCCTGAGATTGGTTGAGTCTAAGCACTACCCCATCATGGAAAGGTCATACAATTTATGAATTTCCCCTTATGAGGTACATACCGTGCTTATAAAATTAATAATACTAAAAAATACATGTTTTCATACAATAGCAATGGATCTATCTGAACTAAACCAAAAATATATTAAAGGCGACTTAAAAATATTGCTTTCAAAATCCTCAGTAAGCATAAAATATAGATATAAATAAAACTGTACTAGCTGGACTAAGTTTAAAGGACAGTTTTTAAAAATAAAGTTTGGTCACTGTAAAAAAAAACTTTTCTTTCTAAAATAATTATTTTGGAATTTGAATTGTTATAATTACTATTGTGCTTACCATAGTTCAAATTCTGCAAATAATCTATCAAATATTCTTAACGCTTCTCGCACCTAAAATAAATATATCAAACTCAATCCTACTTGATTTTATAATTTTATATACATCTTTTTAAGTGTCAAGAACTCCAACAGAAATAACTCTATCAATAATAATTTTAGAAATTTTCTATGTTTCATCATAAAGTAAAAACAAAAATTATATTTTCCAAATTTTATACAATTAAACAAAAGATATATAAAAGGATTTTATTAATGCTAGGATACAAATAAGCTGCCATTATCGCATATAAATTGCCAATATTGCATATTTTCAAAACTAGTTTATTACGACATTCAGTGCAATAGCTTTGTTACCTCTATTTTGAACTGAGAATTAAAAAGTTTGGGAACTAATTGTCAAACCATTTGAATTTTGCAACAATTAAAAAATGAGATGAATTACCTTTTCAGAGTACACCAGTGAATTTTTTAAAGACTGTTCTCTAAGTAGACATCGAACATTGTCTAAAGCCCGAGTTAAAGCTTTTGCTAAAGGCCTCATACTTGCACTTTCCAATTCTCGGTGAATGATATTAGAGCCAGCTGCAAGACACTGAAATTATAAATTAGAAAATTAACATGAAATATAATTTAGTTTCTCATTCATAACATCATACAATATATCAGATCTCTTTCTAAATTTAAATAATTAAATATAGGGGTTATGTGTGTTGTGCTTCAGTACATTCATCTTTTAAGTTATTTTTATTAAAATAAAACACAAGAAAAGATAATTTTATTCAAAATGGCAATAAGATTTTAAAAATATATATATTTAATTGTGACAAACACAAAGATGGGGTAATAATTTATTTTCTAACAACCAGAATTTAATTTAAATAATTTTTTTGTTACATAAAACTATTACACATCTTACATTATGCCCTACTTTTTTTTTAGAAGTTTTAATGTTAAGAAATTCTACTTTAAGTTTAAGTACTATGCTTCGTTAGTTATACATTTGAAAGGGAAAAAAATAAGAATTTTTTTACGATACTGTGATACAGTCTATTTTAATCAAAACTGAAAAATTCCTCGTTTGTTTGCAAAAACAATTTACCTCAGCTCCAAACCAAAGCTGACCAGCAAGATTTTCATGAAGAACATCATCTGGAAATTTGGCTCTGAAATCTCTATTAGCTCGCATATCAGGAATCGCATCATCCATAATGTCATTGCAAATGCTGAGCACCTAAAATTATATCATAAAATATAAATGTAAAATACTAAATTTTGTTTTGAAGAATACAATCACAATTCAACTGATTATGATAATTTTATTAGTACAACCTTATTAAGATTACCTACTCATAAATCAACTAAGATATTTGACATTGTTTCAAAAGCAGTTTAATGACAGATGTAGCACTAAGCCATTTTAAAAAAAAATGCTTAAAACCAAAGATTAGCTCTAATCTCTTTAGTGTTTAAACATAAAGTTATATTAAGTTTCTTTCTGTACTGTTACAATGGAAATACATTCTAAGTTTTTAGGAAAGCTACAATCAGCATCAATCATAAAACTTTTCCATCAAACCCATTTTTAAAAAAATCTTAGACTGAACTGTATATTGTATTTTGAACCTGCCACAATTATACTAACTTATTGTTAATCAATGTATTCATATTAACTAATATTTTTTGTATCATTTCATCAATATAAAAAATTGGGACACAAGTTCATTTTAGTCTCCCGACGAACTCTTTTTTTTTAACTAGTTCATTTGTTAAAATTACACAAAGCTCAGAAATGCAAAAGATTTAACCTAAAAAAGTATAGACACATTTTTATGTTAAATAATATCCATGATAAAAATAACTTAAATTAAAATTAGATTCTCACTTTTATGATACTCACTTTCATCATCAATATAGTTCATTTTATTAATTATTCAATTAATAAAAATGAATGAATTTTTACGCATGCACTTTGCATTGCTAATTATGCATGTTTCAACAGAAATAAATTATCTTGCAATAAAATAGGGTTTTTTTAATTGTCTGAAAGTATATAGAATTTGAATCATTCAATCTAGTTCATTTTATTTTTTGCGCGATTACTTAAAATTAATAAATTTTGTACTAACAATACTTATTTTATATTTAATTTTTTTTTGTTGCCTTAAATTATTATTTTTTTAAATAGGCTGGAAAAATCTTAAATCACAAAAAAGTTAAAATAGTAATAAAATGTTTAAGACAAACTAAAATATTTTTTAGAAAATTGCATTTACCTTATCTTGTGAAATCCTTAGCTGACTAACAAGAATTGAACATCTATCCGGATCAGTTCGGCCATCAAAACTATCCAGCTCTGTAGCAACCATTGTAAGTTCAACATCAGCCCAGTAGAAGAGAGCTAGTTTTGAACTATCTTCCTTCTAAAACCAAAGGAAATCACTGTATTTTAGATATGATTATTCATAGCAAAAATTCAATAATAAATTATAAAATTTTAAGCCACAAATAAATTTAGATATTTACAGTATGTCAGTATACAGCTGAAAAATAATGCTTTACTTAAAAATCAATTGCAAATACAATCATTGCTCACATTTCTAATATTTTTCTAAATAAAATATTTCCAATATTATATTTAAAAATGCATTTTATACATTTTAATGCAATATCTTAAATTTTAATAAACAGGTTTTTTTAATCACAGGTATTAAAATAATTTCAAAATGCGAGCTTGATTTTTAAAAAAAATCTTAATACCTATGTCAAATCTTAATTTCCAATGTAAAAATTACCCAATGTCAAAAATCCTAATAATTGCCTCTGTATTCAATTACGTTTATTATGAGCACTTTTCAATTGAACCATTAAATGTAAAAGTTGTCAAGCGACATTTTTGAAAGTTTTCAGGAGATAAAAAAAAAAATGTTTAAAAGAAACGTTTATCAAGTGATAATTGTGGTTGCAGTGCCTGTAAAATATGTTACTTGAGCTCCCCTGAGGCCGAATTAAAAAAAAAAAATCCCAGCTACTAGCGAATTCAATTTGAATATCACTTGACCCCTTTATACAATTAACGATTTTACGTATCCCATTTCCCCGAGAAAAGAACAAGTTTAAAAAACACAAATATGCTAATAAGCTTAATAAAACATTATTTCATTTGGACTTGACATATTTTTACAATTAACCAATTTTCGCAAACTCTAAATAAAAAATATATAATAGGAAAACGCAAAAAAGTGCATGTCTACACAATAAATTAGCTGTATTATGCTTTGTATTTAAGATAGGGTACATAAAAGTTGTCTTTCAAACCAGTATCAGAAGAATTCATTACCCAGGCAATTTATTTTTAATGAATTTTTCTGGTCATCTAACAGGAATTTTTTTATAACAGCTATTTAAGGGGGTCCGATACCTCAGACTTTTTTTTAATTTTTTACTTACACATTCCAAATTTCTTTCACTTGTTAAGTATGTATTAAAAACACAATTCAGCTATTAAAATTTTAGAAAAGTCTATTGTTTTTTTTAAATTAAATTTTTGTTAAATTTAACAATTTTCAATTCCTTACTCCTTTTTTTATTTTTCAATATGTTTTAAAAACAAATTTTTAATACAACATTTGGAAGATAATTCAAACCAAAGTATGCATTTATATTTTGATTAAGATGAACAACTTTTTAAAAAAATATTTGTAGCAATATTGCCAAAAAAATGCAGGGAAAAAAAGGAAATTTCAACTTTAAGAATTTTTTAGAAAAATTGTGTGACAGATAGCAAAAATCCAAATGCATACTTTTGTTTAAATATAATACTCATTTGTCTATGAAAGAAAAAATTATTAATGTACTTTAATGTACTTAAGATGTACTGAAGTACTTATTAATATACTTAAAATTATTAAAAAAGCCTTAGCATTTTTAATAATCTTAAAATTGAAAAAACGCGAACACAGATATGAGCGTTTAATGTTTACATTTAGTGGTGCAACAATTTTCGAGGGTCTTATTCAAAAATTCATAACTCAAAAACTAATTTTTATTATTAAACTATTATATTTTAACCATTTTCTTAAAGCGGTTTCTTCTTAAATTTTAAGAAGTATACAAACATTATTTTAATTTTTTTTAATGGATTTTTCGCGATTTTGAGGTATCGGACCCCCTTAAGGAATTTTCAAAATATTTCTCAGAAATCGATACTAACAAACCACAATCGATTTTTAACAAATCATCCATTTTTATAGGCCATTAAAAGTTTTGCAAACTAATAATCATTGCTCTTGAGTATTTATTAGTAGTAGAAAAACAATTTTTCTTAATAAAAGTTTTTATTTAGCCCATTCCATCAGTGTATGGAGTAACATCCGATATAGCGTGGACATCGAAAATATATCGATACGAAACTGATGTGCAATATCTAATGATTTAAATGCCATCTAGACGTGCATAGTTTGACGTTTAATTTTCTTTTTCTTCAAAATTCTACTTTAAATAGAAAAATCCGTCAACAACTACGAAAATGGTACTGACAATCGCCTTTTTTTAATGGTGTAAAGTTATATACGGAACTGAATAATGCTCTGTACCTCCCAAAAGCATCCAGTATTCTCTACTTCACACTGATAAAGTCATTTTGAACATAAAAAGTATCATAAAAAGGGTAACATTTAAATGTTAGAAATACCGTCATATCACGGTCATCGCCCTTACATTGACGAACATAATATTTACAATACGTTTTCCTCTTGCAACAGTAAATTTAACTATATTTATTGAACGCGAAATTGATATAGTATGTACACAGTTTACTTTTTAAATGAAAATAACGGAGGAAAAACATCCAGTAATTCTAATTCTATCATTCTGGCGAGATACTTAAAATTTTCTAAACTTATGGGCAAAAGATTTATATAAATTTTACTGTAAAAAAGGATACGTGCATTTAAAAATGAATATATTTTGCTGTAAAATTGCCAAAAAATAACGATGCAATTTTGTTTTTTGAAAAAATTTTAAATTGCGAAAAAAAGTGTAATATTTAAATAAATTCAAGATTTAACAATTCAATCAATATTTTAAGCATACATAAAAAAAAGCCAGTGAAGGCTAATGTATATTAATATAACAAATTTGTCATAGACACAAGTATAGGTTTTAAATATTGTGATTTTTGTCAAATAAAAAGCTGAGCTGTAGGGGTATAACATAAATAGTCCAAAAGGTCAGATTACAAAAACTATTAAATGAGCCCAATGCCATCATTAAACAGTTTCAGTAATAATTGACTTTTAAAAAAAAATTAAAATCATTACGACCGAAAAAAATGGGGATGTATTTTATCAATGCTAATAATTGTTACAGTAGCAATGCATATTTTTGTTGAGGCCAAAAACATACTAAAAGCTAACTTGCTATACAAATAGCGTCATTGCTAATCTTGATTCATCAGTGGCGCTGCAATGGGGGGGAAAAAGAAAGTCCACCAGTTCACGTAATCTGCAGTAACGTTCCTCTAAGAATGGTTCCACCATTCGAATTCGAACGGTAGCTTGTCATGGCGATGTGACACCGTTTCACCGCTCTTGCGCCACATCCTTCCAAACATTTGACTATCAGACCGAGGAAGCGGCTCCTCAAGCGTGCACAATTGCTTTGGGAAAAGGTCATCCCTGAGCAACTGTTCAATAGTGGGCGAGGACAGTATTTGGACGGACACACACGGCATCAGTAGTCCCGTTACGAAACCGGCTAAAAAAAAAACTTAAAACTTCTACATTGCAGTGTAAAAAAGGGGTAAGGTATAATGGAGTAAGAAAAGGTGTTTCTCTATCGCAGTCTCTTATGGACTACAATAGTTTGGTTTAAATAACGACGCATTAAAACTACACATAACTGTTGGAAACAAACCATTTCGAAACGATGCTTAAGTAGCGATGCCAGCACCCAATGCAATTTAACAAAGCTACGTCGTACGCGATGTTAGGACATTGGACGACGGATTAACATAGCCCCATTCTAATTTTTCAAACTTTTGCATTTTTTTTTAATACAATACGTTTATGGATGACAGCGTCAATTTTCGAAAAACATATTCGATCAGAGCACGTATATATTTCAAAACTAACGTATTAGCATCTGGAACGAGCCCTCAGATTCTAATATAAATTACAAGCATTAAAATAATATTTAACTTGCACTGACATTCTTGCCAAATAGTTTCCTTGTTTAAACGTATATACGAGTACATCGTTGAAATTCCTAGACATAAATCTCTAAAATGTAATTTTTCATTGGCTTGTCAAACCGTAAAACCGGCATAAAAGTAAATAGGTTATCCACCTGAATGATAGATTATAGAAAATAAATCAATTCATTACGTCAAGCCTGGCAGTTAAAGTATGAGGAATGGTTTAACGTCTTTTAAGATTAGTAGATGAAACTGACTCATTGGTCGCAGCTTCATACACTGGTGTACAGAGGTTCTGAAACAAGTGGCTTTTGAACAAAAATCGACTGTTAGCATATTATAAATTTTGTATTCGTAAAATCTTCAACTAGTTAACAAAAAAGGAAAACATTATTTTTTAAACCAATGTTCAATATCAGCTTGTCACACTTATGCTCTAAACTTATCTTATAAAATATATCAGTTATATCACAAACCATGGATTACTGACATTTCTTCAATGCGATGGGAGACCATTTTCTCAGCTTATTAAATTAAAATCCATAATTTTAAACTCACCTGGTTTTTAACTATCGTACTTAGAAATCTCCCTCGTATACTCTAAGAATGTGCTGCGTAACTTTCATCCTCCTTAAAATCTTCGGGAAGTATAACTCCCACCTGTTTCACTGATAAACACCAAATTTATGAAGTAGCATCACATGTACTTTGCGGTGTAACATTACTGTATCACTTTAGTGTAACGGTACTCCGTGAAAAAGAGTTAGGTTTATCCCGTCGATTTTACGGAGGAACTTTACGCAGCACATTTTTACAAAGTAGAAGGGAGATCTGCGTCATCAATTTTACGGAGTAAACTTATTTGTATGGCATTACACTAAAGTTTTAAAGTGTAGCGATTCCGTAAAAGGTCATTCTCCGATCAAAAATCAATGAACCAGTGCTGGCCTTCAAAACATATCCAAGTATAGTAAAAAAATAAATAAACCTTGACCCATTCGGCAAATCTGTTCCTTCTTTGCTCTTGTTTATATTTAAAAACTATTTGTAATATAAATACAAGGGGTGGAAGGAACGGCCCAGTGCAATCAAATTTTGAAGAAATCCGTTGACGTATCTGTAGAAAAATGATCCATCTGTTTTCCTATCTGATAACATTGGACATCTAACATCGGCCCTCTTTCTACAGAAGTACTGATTTATTATCATTGAATCGAAAATTAAATCTGTCGACGGGAAAATTTCAAGGGAAAGTAAATTTCAGGACATTGCTCTTGTAGTCAGATGACAGATGATTAAAGATAGAAAAAATAATGAAAAATATAGAATGAAAATTAATTAAAAAGATATTAAAATTAATTAAAAATATATAATTAAAATTAATTAAAAATATCAAACTAAAATAAATTAAAAATTTGCAATTAAAATTAATTAAAATATCTAACTAAAATTAATTAAAAATTTGTAATCAAAATTAATTAAAAATATGATTAAATTATTAAAAATATTTTTTAGCGTTATGAAGAGGAATTTTATTCAAAAACTCAAATGACTTGAAAGAGCAACATACTAAAAAAAGTATTTAAATAAAGTTTCCTTGTTTATTTTTCTAGATAAACTATCAAAATTTTAAAAGTTAGTGCTTTATGAATAGATTTTACTGCTAGAATAATAGGGGACACGGGCTACTAATTCGTAATTTTTCTTTTTTAATGTCAATTTTTAATTTTTATTTATTGCGGGGAAAATAGGATATTGTTACCTTCCAAATAAAAGTACACCCAATTTAAAAATAAAATTAGTAATCTTTTGCAAATGACTCCAATCTATCTATAAGATTAAACCAACAACTGTTGTTGCATGAGTGTGTGCGTATTCTTATTTATAAGAAAACTTTATTTGCATTACCCGCGGAACAAAACTACTCTGAAAATATAAAACGCATTTTCAATCAATAATTATTTTGAGAATAAATGCCAAAGTTGCGAAAACAAACACTAAGACAGTTAATTCCAAGAAAATTGGGTTACGAAACTATCAACTTAAGTCCTGTTCAGCTCATCCTTGTCGTTACACGCCACTGAATTAAAAACTTCGACAAACAGAGTAATAAAAGCTTTAAATAACAAATGCGGAAAACTTTCTACATGCATCAGCTGTTATATCTGAAAGAAGCTTAAATAAACAGCAACAAAAACAATCTAATTTTAAAAGTTAATGTTATAATTGCGAAGATAAATAAAATTTGTTATTTTAAACAGTAATAGTTCAAATATTTATTTAGGTTTAAACAACAATTAATTTTTTATATAAAAAAATTTAAGCGTTTAATTAAAAAATGTGATTACCGATTTATCTGAACAAATGCAACTATAAGGAAAAACAATGTTAAAATTAGGAAACGTTCGACAAATTTGTATAGCTTTGTTGTAAATAAGGATTTAAAAAGTAGGTTCAGAAAACATTTCAAAAGCATTAGAAAATCCCGTTGAATAAATAAATTTAATCCTATTCATTCATTTAACTTAAGTAAAAATGCGAATACTCAATAATAAGTTTTTTATAAAAAAAAAAAATCATATCATTAAACTTCAAAAACATCAATTATGTAAATGTGGTGGTCACTGCATTTCATTTCTTTATAGAAACTGCTTTCTTTCCCTCGAAATGTGTACATAGCAAAACAATTCCACCATGCTTAAATTTTATAAGTTTAAAACTATACTTCTATTTATATGAAAAAGAAACACCTAAAATTAGTTTATTTTTACAAAAAAAAATACAACGGATAAAATTTGTGTACGGAATAATCAAAACAGCGGCCAAGCACTAACTGTCGTTGGTTAATTTTAACATTGTAACACTAAAACTGTAACTCTAAAACTGGTAACACTAAAACTGGTAGGAAAAGGGTGTGAATATCGGACAACCTGGCCCCTAGCAGAAAGAAAATTTAAAAAGAATAATCAGACTCGAGTTGTTGCTCTGACACACAAGTCCTCCTTTTAGTTAGAATGAGGTCATGAGCAAAATTTTAATTGAAACCATCATTAAGATTACATAAAGATTCTAAGCAAAAAGAATTAACAAGATTCATTAATATATTTAATATAATGTATTCCATGCTGTTCAAAGCCATATAAATCATTACATAACTCGGCTACAAACCTATAAATCGACGTAATCTTGATGGATATGAAAACTTTCATGAGATCATCAGGTAGGTAAAAAGATCCTATCTTTAGAAAGGCTTTAATTTATATTTTTAGTTTTATTGCTAAAAAGTTAAATGTCCATTATACCGAACAACGGCCTAAAAGAGGGAATAGCAAATTAAAAATTTTGAGTCATTAATTATTGGATGACTTCCGATTATTGGACAAAATACTCTTTTGCCCAACAAATATGGGACTGCTGACACACACCATGACGGATTTTTTTTCCTAAAACATCTATATTTCTTTGGTGTGTATTGAGACAGATTTTCACAATACAAGATGTATTTTACGTCATTATTACAGTATCAGAATAAAAGAGAAAGGTAAAAATTTCAAAAATGACGGATTAAGAGCGATCCAAGTACAAGTGTGATGACATAATAGGTAGTATGAATTCCCATGCATTATTCTATACAAATTATGAACTTGGATTAGGAATGCCAAAGTGTGTCAAAAGGTTTGGCAATAGAAAGCATGTTTGACAATTTTATCGAAATTTTTCCACGCATACAAAGAAAGTTATATAAAAGCAAAGACAGATATCGTGATGAGTGTCATTTTTTACAACAAGAAATTTTTTCGAATAGAATGGAACAATAACTTATATAAGCCAATTTTATAAACTTGTGGTTAACCAATTTATTCAAAAAACTGATTTTTTTGCATCGAACTAGTCCATTAAATCGAGAAAATCTTTTAAATAATTTGTAATACCGAATCCCGATGAATCAAGAACTACGAAATACGAATGCGAACGGGTTTTTGTTGTTATTGTTTTGCTGATAATATCTTATTTGAAGCGTAGAATTTGTCATTTTAATTTAGGAGCAATTGCAGGTTGCTCCCATTTATGGGAAGCGAATGCATTAATGCAAGATAACAAAATAGATTAGAAAACCAAAATAAATATCAAACTAGTGACTGAAGCATAATAATTTTTAATGAAACATCACGTAGATAAAATGTGAGTTCATTTGAAAGAATCATTTTTTTAAAATAAGCCTGATAAAAATATATAAAAATACAGACCTGATTATAGAATTTTTAAAAATAGTTTTTTTTACGTTGATATTGCTAATTTAAAAACATAAAAAAAATTATAAATGATCCTTTCCCAAAACCTAGCCACTTATTTTAACAAAGATAGAACTGATGGAACAAGGAAAACAAACTTCAACCGAAAAGCATCATACTCATAATTTAAATAAAGAACATGTTTCGGATTTAAAAAAAAAAAACTTTAAAAAAAATTAGATAATTGGGCTCGTTTTAATAACTAGCGACTGAATAATTGATGAAGTACTACAAGATTTCCAACACCAGTTTCATTACAAAAGCTATTAATAAAAACATGATGCCTATAAAAAGAACTATAGATTTTAGCGTATATTTTGATCGATAGCCAGTCCTAATAACTCGCCCTGAGGTTTCCATTGTTACCAGCTAATGAGGCATGAAAAACAAATTGCCTACCATGCTATATCAACTCTAAGTTACGCATTTTTTTTCTCTTTCAGATATGTTACGAAACCCTTAATTTCGCACTTTTACACCTTCATCAATTACCTCACTTGAGAGTTGTTCTTTTTGCGAAGAAATAAAACAAGATCGTACAATACATACAAGAATATTAAACCATTTTTTTTACCTTAAAATGAATTCAAAGTAATGAAAATGGATAAGAGAGTCGTGTGAAAGTAAACTTGTACATTTAGATTTGATCAATTGGATTACATAGACTCCGTTTAATCGGATCTCCGCTTCAACCAGCAGATTTTTTTTATCCTTAAAATCTAAAAATGAGCTACAACTGACTTGTTAGCTACAATTATTAATTAAATATTGTGTTTGTAGACTTTACCTGTTGAACACAATTGTGTGGAAACGGGTTCAGTGACAGATTCTGTTACAAACCTACTTGTTTTGTTATCGTTCCCCATCGATATGATGTTGATATATAAAAAAGGATAAACTTTGGGGCAAATTTTCGATTTTATAAGCTTTAGAGAAAAAAAGTTACATATTTAAAAAATACGTAACTTGTAATACTTGAACATATTAAGTATAATAACACATTTACTTTAATTGTTTATTTATTTATAAGGCCAATTACATCAATAACTAAACGTGCTTTCAAATGTAAATCCAAACCTTAATTTCACTTCTCCGGTTTCACCGGATTTTCGCATAAACGGCTTGCCCTCGGTCCCAATTAATCCGGTTAAAAGGGTGTCTACTGTATTTAGATCATAATACAAACCTCGTGAAGAGAAGTACTTTATATAATTATTATTAAGTGATTTCATAACATGTACTCTTTCATAATTAACTTAATTTTTTAACAATTAGGAACAAAGTTTCAAATTATTGTTAAGATAAAACTAGTGAAAATGTTTATGCTGACAGGAGTATTTGAACGACAAAAGCAAGCAGACCATAAGAAGCTGAGGTCAAAAGTGAATCATCGAGGACCGAACTTCTCAGGTCAAAAAGGAGGCAGAAAGACCGACAGAAAAAGGTTATATGTAGGTCACAAAGTAAGCATTGGAGAAATAATTTAGATGTAAATGTTCTTGAAATTTTACGAATCTAATTTTAAAATGCAAAATCATGTATAGCAAATTAGTAATAAAATCCTCCAACCCCAAATAATCTTTCGAAAATCAATAAAAAAGGGAGGAAAAATCCACTCGTCAATCCGTTATCAAGGTGTTTCATGACACGCTGAAATTCAATGTCAATGGAGTATTTTAAAAAATGATTGCGTGTTCCAGGTTCCAGAAAGATTTGTGAAAGATTAAAAGTCGCCTTTATAACTTAGGAACTAAACAAACGATTATTTAATGACAAAAATTTAAATTCAGAAAAAGTTGTGCAATTGTTATACATGCTTTAAAATCACTAACACTGGATGTTTTAATGTGATACCATTTTTTTTAATTATCAATAGCACTGTGACATCTATAGCACTGTTTAAATCATCGAGGTTCTATTTTTTTAGCAATTGAATAATGGTTTTCAAAAATTTCGGTATGGGTGCTTTAACAATAGACATTTATGCTCCAATTTAAAAATGAACAAATAACAAGCAGTAACAAGTGACAAAAAATAATTGAACGAAGGGAATTTACTATAGGTCCAAATTTAATACGTGTTTTTTGTTTTATTACTTTTTTTCAGTATTAAACTGACTGGTCAAAACCCAAAATGGCATTTGTTGAGAGTCACCTATTGCCAAATTTTAAACTACTATTTATATTGACCTAACCAAATAATTGAAGCCTCACGGGGTCACCAAAAATTAATTCAAAAAACATGTTACTAGTCATCTTTGTTGTTCCATTTTAAATAGTGAAAATGAAACTTAAATGCAAGTCATGTTTTACAAAAATTTTGAAGTGGTTTAAAGGTTCAGCCGATTGATTGCAAGAGAAAGATAACAGTGGTGAAACCACCAATTCGCCTAGGAATACGTCAAACCGTCCAGATGAATTGTGACAAATATGTTTTATTTTTAAAGCTATCCTTTTCTTTTTTTACCAGAAAAGGTCATCCCAGACTCGTGCTGTTTAGTTAAAATATCCAACCCAACCGTATGATAACATGTCACGCCATCACGCGGACCATGCAAATAGGATAAAAGAATCTCAAGGATTTTTTTAAACTACGTCAACTTCCATTCGCGTCACTTTATGATAGGTGGTTGTCCCTATACCTTGAAAATCCCGAAAAAGGCCTTGGAAAGTCCTGTTGTCAATTGAACGGAGCATGGCGGTCGCTGGTAATCTCATCTTTAACAGATAGTGAGCGGGCTTTAATTTCTGTTGTTGAAAAACAAAATCCTTTATTTGAATAGCCTTCGCAAGACGAATGAGAAATCAGGACGATGCCCAGTCATGAGCATGAGCACTCGGCGTCAAGGGTAAACACGGGACGGGATACAGAGATAATGGAGAATCATAATAAATCTAATTGTATATGGGGGTTGTGAAGTGTAATTAAGCCTATTGTTTGTTTGTTTGTTTTTTAGTATTTTTCAACGCTGTATTCCGCATGCATGTAAAACTGCCTAACTTTAAAAAAATAAACTGCGTAATATAATAATATTAATATAATATAATAATCAATAATAAGTTGCAAAGTATAAAGTTTTTTTTTTTTAAATAGGATTTACCGGAAAACAATTTTGATGCATATGTGTACTTATGTGTTGCCTGAGTGTGTGTGTGTGGGGGGGGGGGGAGGTGGGGGGGGGGGGGAGAGGGATTAAATATTCATACGTTACAAGTGACACGACATGCTCCCATTATAAATGTGGCTTTTATTTTTAAAAAAAATATGAAAAACAGTAATATTTTAAACTAAGAACATACGATCTAAATTCATGCTAAAAAAATCTATTTTAATGAAACAAATGTCGAAAAGTTTGGTAGAAGTTTGTCTAGTAACAGAAGAGTCTAGTAGGTAAGAATTTTACTTCAAACACATTTCAAAAGCCTGTATTTTAAATTTTTTATTCTAAATATTTCCATGCTGAAGCTGATTTGATATACATAACATATAATAAAAATGCAAAGCATTTACTAATTGATAAAAAAATACTAATCGGAAAATTAGAAATATCCGGAAAAAGCAAACAACAATAGTAATGTTTTCTTTTTAATATTAAATTTGGGAAATTTTATAAGCTCAAGTAATATTATAGACATAAAGGAAACATTAATATATGTAAATCAAACGAATTATTAATCAATATGAGATTAAATGGGCATAGGCAGAAATGAGCTCTGCAGAAGTTTGTTCCCATGACAACCCTGATTAGAACAATGAGAAGGCCCTTGTAGCATTCAAATGCTCTAGGCAGAGTATGACCAAACTCTTGTTGTATAAGACAGGTTCGTCAACATGGTTTCCGTAATTGCGTCACCAACCAATTAATTAAAAAAAATTCCAAAAAAGGAAGAATATATATTTTATATCAAATAATTTCTGTATTATTTTTCGAACTAAAAAAAATTAGTTTTAGGAGAACTAGACTAGCCTACTTTTCTATTACGTTAACACTTACTGAATTTTTAAAAGTAAAGAAAGACCTAAAGAAAAAAAAATAGTAAAATTACTATCCGAGTTTTTCAAAACAAAAAATATTTTTTTTAAATCGGATTGTTAGAAACAGATGAAAAACAGATGACGAACGGACGGAAAAAAAAGACAGCCGAACAAAAAGTATTAAAGACGGGTCTGATGTCATCCATTTTTACAAAGAAGTTTTAATTGGACAAAACGAACCAAAATCCTTCCAAATACAAAACGGCATAAATTGAACAGAATTGCGTCAGTTGATGCATCATGTAATCGTTCTCTTTTCAAAAACATTTAAAAATAACGTTAAAAAAAACAATCGTTGAAAAGAAGACTATTAATTGTGTTTTATTTAGATAGCTCAAATGAGGCATATCCTGCGACACAATTGCAGCCAGTGGGGAAACAAAGAAAATAGCGACGAGTATAAACGAGTTCTTCAAAAAGTTTCAAGCTTTCTTTTTTTTCCGGTTTTTTTGGTATCAACAACATTACTCGGAAGGGACGAGGTAATTGGTTTTCGATTGCCTAACTTAGAAAAAAAAAAAATCGAAATTATTCGATCGAAACACTTTGGCTTCAATAATGTTATTTTTCCTTGTTTTTTTTCAGTATAAAACAACAAGAGAGTAACGACCTGAGAGCACAAATTAAAGAAATGAAAATCTATACATGCAGTACAAAAACGGATGTTTACATAAACTAGAATCAATGCATCGCAAAACTGAGGATCGAAATACGGAAGCAATTCCCTGCGATTAAAGTTTTTTTTTTGTTTTTTTTTCCCATGAAAAATATATGTTTAAAATAAAAATTAAAAATTAAACAAGCACATAGAAATTTGAATAAGAAAATCTATTTCCTCATACTACATTTAAAACACAATATTCTATCTCTACACTGGCCAAAAAAGTTTAAGGGGGAGCACTTTGCGTCCTTTTGTTACACCTTTTAGTTTCAGCGTTTTGTTTTTCATTCTAAAAATCTAAAATTTGTGAAATAGATTCAATATATGCATCCAGAATGAAATGGTAAAAAACAGGCGGAAAAATATTAATTTTTTAAAAACTAAAATTGAAGGGGGAGGGGGGGGGGCGGAAGGGGGTGGGGGGGGGGGGGGGGATTGGAATAAAAAAAATTAAAAAAGAAAGGTAGGATAAATATTATATACCACAACTCTATTTGTTTTTTTCTCACATTTTTTCAATTTTTTATTTGCCAAATAAGAGGTAAAAATTCCCATTTGGTTTTTTTTTTTTTTTTATAAAAAAAAAATTTAAAATATTAATTTAAAAAATAATAAAAAAAAGTAAAAAGTTGTAAAATGTAAAATTTTAGAGAGGGGATAGGTGGAGTATAAAATTTTTTAAATAAATAAATATAAAAAATTTTTAAAAATTTTTTGTTTTGTATAAACTATCTAAGAAAGAAAAAAGAAAAATTGCAATGCGGGAATAGAATTTAAGTGGTCATTTATTTTATTATTTTATTTTCATAAATAAGAATTTGTGTTATTTGGAAGTGCAGTTGATTTTAAATCCCTGGTTTTCCTCTCTCTTCCCCCCTTCCATATTTTCAATATTCCCCAGTCGATGAAAAATAAAAAAAAAATAAAAAAATCAAACATGGAGTTAACATCTTCAAAAGACCATGATTCCTTCCATCTAAACGATAAATTAGTGCAAGCTCAATCAACTTAGGAAAAAAAATATATCGCTAAACTCATGATTACCAAATAATGGAAACATTGGGGTTAAAAGAAAAAGGTTCCAACAAAACCATGCCCTCCCCCCTAAATTTAAAATAAAAAAAATAAAAAAAAATTAAAAATAAATCGGTGAAAGTGCAAGACAAAAGAAACAAAAACAACGTCAGTTCCCTCCAAAACCCAATTGACATATTTTTTTCAGGAGGGGGAAAAAAAACGTAATAAACGTAACACTACACCCCTCTCCCCCGCTATTTTCCACAAAGCACTCGAAACAAACGTCACAGAACTACGCCAAAACAGACTAAACGAGTTTTTTGGCACCCCAACAAACACACGCATCTCTATGCCTTTCTTCCTCTTCTAACGTATATTTTCATTGAAAACTAGTTTTTATTCTTCCCTCTTTTTTTCCTCTTTCCTTTCTTTCCCCCGGATTTTTTTTTTTTTGTCATGAAGGTGGGTTTCCTTCGGCACTATCCAACACGATTCAAATAGGTTTGTGACAGTGTATAAAGGAAATTTGGGAGAAAAAATAATTGATTCAATTATAATCTAATGGAATGGAGTTTGTGCTAAAAAAATAAAAAAACAATTGGTAAAATAAAAATTAAAAAAAAATTATTATTTACATATCAACTACATCTTAATGAGGATGATAAAGGGCTGGGATAAAAAATATGTAATTATTTAAATTGCGGTCACTTTTTTTTTTTTTTGGCAGAATAGAGGAGAGAACTTTTAAAAAAAAAATTAAAAAAAAATGGCATACTCAAAAACAATAACTTTTGAAATCTGGAATAGAGGTTAAGTGAGTGAAAAAAACCTTTTCACAACAATGGAATAAATTATATATTGTAATACGTTACATACAACACTTTTTTAAACACACACATTTTGTAAAAAATTTTCATATAAAATTTATGAACGTTTATATCCTTCTCGCCTCTCGGGGGCGCTACTCCCGGCCGCGGGGTTCAGGGGGGCCGGTCGTTCTGGTAAAGATGTCAAATACAGTAATTAATATTATAAATAAACTTAAAGTAAAAAAATCCAGGTTACAGTAGGTGTGGTGCCCTAAATTATAGTTTTACCTATACCATTACAAATACATATCTTATGATATATCATATTTTCAGATATGAGCTAGGCATTATTTAAAAAACTTCAATGTATTTGTGTGAGTTCACGGAAATCTTTCTTCCATTTTTATTTTAAATAAGTACCAAGGATGCGTACGTGGTTGCAAAATTCATTCGCAAACTCAAAAATAAAAAACACAAAAAGTTAGTAGTCAAAAATGAAATAAATGCTTTTTTGTTGAAAAAATTTTATTTTTTTATAAAATCTTTTTATACCATTAAATAAAACAAGTAAGATATAAACTAAAAATAAAATACATCAATTTTCCCTCCTCCCCTCCTTTGACAAATATTACGATGGTTAATAATAGTATTTACTAAACCTAAACCCGCTTCAATTTCTCTACATCAAAAGTCATTTTTTAGTCCGTCACATTATGGAATTGCCCCATAATGGGTAAAAAATATCAATATTACATAAGAAACAAAATATATTTGTAATTAATGTTGTAGTAAATATATTTCTTGAAAATATATTACAAAAGAGAAAAAATATATTACATTATAAATTAAAATTTACAATCCCTAGTGAATTTCCACATCACACTTCATTCCCATATCAATTCACATCCAAACCATCACTCACTCCATCACCTTTTTTCACCGGTTTCTCTCAACACCCTTTAGGGTAAACACTGAAAAGATATATGTTAGGGTAACAATACTGTCTGGCGATGTTGGTAACGGTGATAAAGGCACGTTTAAATATAAAATCTAAGCTAGATATGATAAGTCTTCACATCACAAAAAAAAAAAAAAAAAAAAAAAAAAAAAATAAAAAAAAAAAAAAAAACCGTGATATAAAAATGACATTGAACCAGGCTTTTCGCTTGGCTTCATCAACAATCCTGTTAATGGTGTGAACTTCGATACCCAATTTGTAACCAAGAATTAACTTTGACGCGCATTGTTTGCTTCGCAACTACTAAAATTTTCGATAATAATACCAAATTAGTAACATTACCTTTTCATGTAAGTAATTAATAAATTAATAACACTGCATGCCTTCATTACATACAAAATTTATCAAGCGTCATTTCAAAATTATTAATTATTATGATTTTTTTTTCAAAAATAAAATAAAATAAAAAAAAAAAAAAAATCCTTAATGATGTTATTTCAAAATCAAAAGAATTATAAATTAGAAATCCCAAGTTATTTGAATTGCCCTTAAGGGGTAGTCAGATGGTTCTAACTCGCAATGTGAATTTACCAACAAATTTTTTTAGGAACATTTTTTTATGCTCCTCAGGAACTTAACGAGATATCATTGAAAAACCGTTTTTGAGATTTTGTTTGTGCCTTTACATATACAAGATCTTTGATTTTAAACTGAGGATATCCTCTCAAAATATTAAAAAAATAAAATTTACCTTTTAATAACCAGTGATTTTTTTAAAAAACAGGTAATGGGAAAAAAAAAAAAACAAAAAAAAAAAAAAAAAACAAAAAAAAAAACAAAAACAAAAAAAAAAAAAAAAAAAAAAAAAAAAAAAAAAAAAAAAAAAAAAAAATAAAAAAAAAAAAAAAAACACCTGTTTTAAAATTAATAAAGGTTAAATAATTTTGTTGTACAGAGATATTTAAATTCAATGCAGTTTAAATCCAAGAGATATTAACGGGGAAAGAAATAACAGATAACAAAAAAATATTTGGTAGTCTTCTTTTAGGAGATCCTGAGAAAAATTTTTCCTAACTGTTGCAAAAAAACACCTTATATTTCAAAACGACCAAAAGAAAAGAAAGGTTTAGTTAAGAAACTGATGTTATGAGTTTCCCCTTCTTCTCAAAATGGTTATAAAAAAAAAAAAATCACGAAACAGAGAACAGAAGTCGATAATCCAAATTCCTCCCTTGGTTTTAGAAAAAATTAAAAGCGATAATATGCAATAATTTTCACAAAATA